>SIJG01000106.1:433644-443704 GCA_023374025.1 Heterodera schachtii
ATGTTGGGATCGGTACTCTTTTGTCCGCCCATATTATTTTACATCTTTATTTCTCTCCCTTTTCTCTCTTCTCTCTCTCTTCCCTTTGTCCCCCTAAATACCCCGCGTCCTCTGACCTCCTTGTCATTCTTTGTCAACCATTTATTTTGCTTATATTGTTTAATCAATATTCGCCCTTTGTCCTCCGTCCCTCTTCTCTAGCATTTGATTTATTTGTGTCTCCCAACTTGAATAAATCCTTTTTATTCACTTCGCGGTTTGGGATTTGACGGCACAACATTAATCTAAAATTATTACTTTTTTGTATTAGTTACATTTATTTTTGAATTTTTCTTATAAAAGTCTTTAAGGCAATTTAAATTATAATGAAATTATGAATTTTTTCTTATAGTATGAGTCAATTGCCAAATTCAATTGCCAAAATACATAATTTGAATATTTTTAAATTAAAAAATCGTTCATCAATAATATAATTATATATTAATGATTTAAACTTATTGAATTTTTGTTTGTTTTCCTGAAGTTTTCTTGGGTTTTTGTTTGAACTTTAATTATATGATGCCTTTTATTTAGGTTGGAATTTATAATGTGAATTTTTATTTTATAATAATTTTTGGTTTTAAAAATATTTTAAATAAAATTTTGATTTTTAATAAATTTTGCTATTAAATGTATTAGATTTATGTATGTTGTTTATTTTTGTCTTGTTTTTTAGTTATAATATTGCATTTACTTTATTAAGGAATTTTCAAAAACCTTATCCTTGCTACCAATTAACAAATTAATTTGAGTAATAATTAAAATGAATCTATCGCTTTTTTGAATTATTATGAGTTATATGTTTTTGTATTGCGTATATTCTTTTTATTTAATTTTTGTTTTTGAATATCTGTCCTATTTTTGGATTGATATATTATTTTTATTTCATTTTTTCATTTGGATTAAAATACAAAAAACTTTTCAACTTATTTTCACTGTGATCTCAGAAAATTACAACTTTTTCAGTCAATATCTTTTTCTTTTCATTAAGTTAACATTCAATTAAAATCAATATAAATATTAAAAGTTTATTTATATGCTTTCGTCTTGTATAAAGATTCTTTAAATTTTAAAATATTTCAAAAGCATATTTCAATTTCCTGTTTTAATTATTAATTTTTCAGCAATAATTTTAATTATTAATTATTTCGTCTGTCAAAGTACAATGTATTATAGATTTTGTGAATTTTGTCTTTTATATTTTTGAATATTTATTTGTCCTAATTTTTTTGGATTTATTCATTTTTAAAATTTTAACAAAACACAATTATTTGAAAATTTTTTACAATTATGAAGGTTTTATCCTTTGTAATAAATATTAATAAATAAAAATTTGTAAATTTATAAGATATGATCTACTCGCTCGGTGATCTCTGTAAGAGTAGAGCTTTCTTTTAATTGCACTTAAAATTATTTTAATATTTAAAAATTTTATATTTAGTTGGATTTACAGATTTATTATTCATAGAATTTTCTTTTCATAGGCTTTAGTTTTTCATCACAATTATCTCTTTTGAAGTAATTTATTAAAAATTGTACTTTTTTTACTCGTCGTTCTTTTGCAATATTCTAATGTTAATGTGTATTTTTCTTTTCACACTCAATTCCACATTAGATTAACATTGATTTGAAAATTTATTTTTTGTTTTCAAATATTAAAATATAGTAAATATATTTTACTTTTAAATATTGCATGAAATCGAATTAATTCATGAAACTCGGTTGTATTTTCGTTTAGTTTAAATTTAAAGAATGAATTCAAAATAATAATTTAAATTTTGCCGGCTTTGTTATTTTTTAGGTCATACTTTTTTTAATTACTCCTCGTTTTTTATTTATTTCTAAATTTGTCAACTTTTTTTAATGTGATTATTTCGCTTGAATTTCGTTGATGTTTGTAGAAAAGAATTTAATTTATCAATTTATCGTTTAGGTAAAGAGATAATAAAAAAGGATTTTGCCCCATTATTTATTTTTTTATTTTCTAATTTTGCCGATTTAATATTTATTTTTTTTTTCTTGCTCAATCACATATATTCTGTATCGGAAGTTGAATCAACCATATATTTTTTTTTGTATGTGAAATTATTAAAGCAACGATTCGGAGAATTTTTTTACATTTGTTTAATTTTTTGAATAAAAATTTAATGTTTAGTTGATTTTTAATGATGTCTTGTAGAAGTGAATTTAATTTCAAGTAATTTATCCTTTTTTCAATCGGATAATTAATAATTCGTTTGTCTTTTATTGTAGTAATTTTTTCCTTTATATAAAATAGTTTTATTTTGGTTTTTATATTGTAATTTTCCCTCATGGGATTATTGGTTGTATCTTCAGTCATGGAAATATCACTTGGGAAGAGAGAAAAGGCAAAATGAGAGAGTGCTGAACTTTCAGTCCCAGTCATACAAAACATTTTTGATGAAGAAAGACAGAGAAAAAACAGAGAAAAAATATTTTAATAGAGAGTGTTATGGGAAGAGATTTAAGACATAGAGTGAACAGAGGACATAGTGAGGAACCTGCGTCTATTACCAAAAAAATCAGCGAAGAAGGGATATGAATTCTCTTCCCATCGCACTCTCTCTTCAAATTATTTTCTCTACCCTCCTTCATCAAAAATGTTTTGTATGACTGGGACTGAAAGTTCAGCACTCTCTCATTTTGCCTTATCTCTCTCCAAAGTGATATTTCCCGCTGCAATATATTTTCAAAAATTGACGGAAATTTTAAAAATAAGTTGTTTTATACGTTGTTGGCAAAATGCACATTGTTAATAATTAAATAACAACTTAAATGTTGATCTCCGAAGAAACAATTTTTTTCTTAAGAAAAAGTTGTTTTGCCTTTCTCTAGATCGGTGTACCTTAAATCGGCTTCATTAAATCATATTTTGTCACAATTTGTTGATAATTTAAAAAAATTAATGAAATATTTTGCTGAAAATTTTATATTTTATACGACGTAATGCTTTAAATCAACAAGTACTTAATCTGAAGATGATTAATGCGAATGTTTTTGGGAAGCGGACGTTCCGGTAGTGGTAACGGCCAAGGCATAGCTTTGCTAATTATATCAAGGACAGGTTCGTCCGTGTTAAGGTCCTTGCAAATTGTGATTGATTTCCAAATTGTCAATTCCTTTTTGTTATCGAAGTGTTTGTCCACTAAAGCATCGAAACGGTGAGAAAGAAGTGCCATTTTGAGACCGAGTTGAGGACGATCAAAAAAGGGGAAAATGTCCACCCAAACGTCGTTGCAAATCCAGCTTAAATGTTAAAAATATTGCCTTAACTTTAGCTTTTCTTTGAACAGAATTATAAAAACGCTCACATTTTCCTCATACTTTGATTATACATTTCTTTTCCAATCGAACACTTCGCCAATTTCCAAATATTACACAAATGAAACCACGATTGCTGTTCAGTTTCACCAATGGCCAAAGAAATAAGTTGGTGGTCTGCAACAGTTATAATTAGAGTGCAGCGGGACCGGGACCGGGCCGGGAATTCCCGGTCATCCGAGGTCCCGGTTCCCGGTCCCGGGTTTTGAAAAGCTCAGGTCCCGGTCCCGGTAGGGCAACCGGGAACCGGGAAAAACAAGCACTGGTAAGAATGGGGGTCTGAGTGGAAAATTAGTGATGAAAATTTGAGTCAAAGCAAAAAATTTAAAAAAATGATTAAAAATATTCTTTAAGAGTGTCACAACCAATTGTGCAAATGGCCTAGTGGCTAGTCCCTTTGACTTTTGTTTTCTTCCTTCCCCTGGTTCAATCCCTCTACAGAAATTAAAATATTTTGAATTTTCTTTTTGTACACTCATGGTTTTCCTATTGACAAAATATGATTTCTCATAATTCCACAAAAGTTTTTTGGAAAAGCGCGCCGAAAAATGATGAGAAAAGTAATATAAATTTCTAATAATATTCGATCATTTAATCCAAAAAGGATTATTTTTTTAAATAATTGAAATAAATTTAGTTTGAAAATTTTCATTAATTTAATTTAGCTTTAACTTTTGGATTTTATTAAATAAAAAACAAAATAAAATTTAATATTGTATTATTTTCACTTGTAATAAATTAAAATTTAAATTTTTTAAAAATTTTTTGAATTTTTAAAAAGTCCCGGTTGGTCCCGGTTCCGGTCCCGAAGAAAAATCGAGGTCCCGCTCACGGTCCCGGCTTCATAGGTCCCGGCAAGTCCCGGTCCCTGTTTTGCCCAAAATTCCCGGTCCCGCTGCACTCTAGTTATAATCAATTTTTTTGTGTAATATTGAAAATTTCGTAATCAAAAAATAATTAACCGATAAATTTAAAAAATAAAATAATGTGAAAAGAAGCAAGGATTTAGTAAGTGAAGAACACAGATGAAAGACGGAATTGGGAAAGAAATAAAGAAAATCAATTGACTCTGTGTTGTTTTGTTGGCCATTGGCTTTGGGAGGGAATGAGAGAGCACACAGAGTGAAAGCGGCGGTTGTTTGGGGTTCAGGGTCACTTCGGCGGGGCCAATTCGCCGAGAATTTATCGTCATTGCCTAACTCGCCGCGAGTTTCTCGCCGTGGCCAATCTCCCAACTCGCTGCGTTACAAAATGCGCTAGAAAAAAAAATGCTTACCAGCCTTGAATCAAAATCTCGTTCTACCAGCCAAGAAGACGACAGTAAGTGGTAAAAGAAATCAAATTATAACATATGCATATTAAAAAATAGCTGCTAAAAACTTTATCAAAGGGATTAATATAAAACGATTTTTAAACCCTGGGGTTTGATTTTTAAACCTTCTTTATAAATATTCTAGTCAATAAAAACAAGTCTTAATAAGGCACAGCAGGCGAACAACGAGGTCGTCCATACATTTGCAATCACGAGTTGATTCAAAAAATTAGAAATAACCTTACTATAATAATGTTTAATTCATTTAACTTAAAAATCATAAATAATGTAATTTAAATTATCTTTGTGAAAACATAATTTTTTTTTTTTGAAAATAAACCAAGAAATAAAAAATTAACATTTAAACAATGAATACTGTATAATCACAATCATTTTAACTATTGTGAGACGATGTCGGGATATCTCGACTCTATTTGTTAAATATCTGAATTTAAAAAAAATGTAATTTTGGCAAAAATAAATAATTAAAATAATGCTCGTAACAAACGAAAAAATTATAACTTTTTTAGGTTTGATTAAATATAAAATATTATTCTAATTTAAGAATAATAAATTAATTTAATAAAAATAAATAAAAACATGAGAACAGGGTGGACAAATTAAACCTAAAAAACTTTGTTCTTCATTAAATTAAACGATTCGTCTTTCATTAAAATTATTTTAATCTCTATTTCTATTTTTGAAAATTAATTTAATAATCTTGTTTTCGTGGATAGCTTACCGCAGCATCATCGTGATTGTCTATTTTAAATGCAATGAATTGATTTCTAATTATTATTCAAAAATAACATTTTAATTTATTCAACTTTTGAATATTGTCCATCTTATTTATTTTTGTCTTATATTCTATTGACTTTTAATAATTACTATTTTTGCTTCTAAATCATACATTAAATAAAGTAATAAATACGACTATATAAATATATAAATTGAACTTATAGTTAATTAGAAATATTACTCAGAAAAGCTTAAATAAAAAAATATTTGAAGATTTGACAATTAATAAAAAAATATAATTAAAATAATGAGATTAGGCCACAAAAATGCAAAAAAAGAAAAAGTTTTCAAGTAAAAAACAAATAAAAGATAAACAAAGAAAAATTCATCGATAAAAAACATAATTGATATAAATAAATATTTGGCCAAATAAAATGAATAGGCCAAAATTTTTAATACATCAAACGATATAAGATATTGAAAACAAATGACTTAGAAAATGACCAATAATAAATAAATTTAATAATTATATGAGAATTTAATTTAATTACAATTTGCGTTATATATTATTGAAAGACTTAAAGTGACCGAATAAATTTTTCAAAAAGTATAAATACATTTAAGAAAAAAAAGCATGTCCGATTATAAAATTATGAATGCAACAAAAAAAATTAAAAAAAATGAATTCAAGTAATATTTGTTTATTTTAAGAAATAGAAAAATCAAAAATTTGAGGAACGAGAAGTAAAAATAAATTTTAGTTTAATAATCCTTTACAAATTATTTTTACAGTTGTAAAACTACCGAAAGAGATGATAATTGGTACAGGAATATGTTGAATAGGTGAACATTGCATTTAAAACGAAATAATAATATTTAAAATTTACAAATTTTTTATTCGAAAAATTAACAAACGAAGTGCCCGAACAAATTGGTGCTAAATTGCGCACCAACCCTGAGTACTTGAATGTAAGCTTAAATTTAAAATGAAACAAGAAGAAAATAAATATCAGTTATAATTTAAGTCAAACCTAATACATTTAGACTATAAAATAGCCTAATTAATGTAAAAAATTTTAAAAATCTTTTTAAGCAAAATCTTATAAATATTTTCATTAAAATGATGCTGTTCCATTCATTCTCTCTTAATTATTTTAAATTTGTTCGGAGTGCCTGTGCATTCTTTTAGTTTATTTAATATCAAAAATAAAATGCCCAGTATTCTTTGTTTTTGTAGTGCCGTCACTCAGCACTGTAATTTTATTGCTAATTTTTTTTGGCATTTTTAAGTGCCAAAGGCGAAGAAATTTTAGAACAAATTCTTTTATTCTTAAAAATTATTTTATTTTTGTTTAATAAATTATTGCATTTAAACAGCTGCCATCCGTGCCAATGATCATTCATCTTTCTGTATTTAATTTAAAAACTTTATTAAACATTTATTGAAAGTGTTTGTGTTTATTTTATTGTCCTACTACATTTTGCTTTAAAATTGAAATTGTAGAAATTTTTGTTATTTTTTTCTTGTTCCGGTTTATGGCCATTTTTTTAACAAAATAACTCTCTTTTTTTTGTTATGGTTTTCGCTTGTGTAAATCGGATGTCTTTTTGCGAAAACGCGTAGTTTTCGATTCTCTCTGTACGATCCATTACGTAGATGTGTTGAAGTTGGGAAGATATTTGACCAGACTTTATGATTTTATATTTTATTTCAGAATTTACAACAAGGTCATTTCGATTTAAGTTTATTTTCTCTCTTTATTAAAATTTTATATTTAATATGTTTTAATAGCACTTAATAATAATTGTTGTTTAAATAAAGTGGCTAAAGTCTAAAAAGGAAATAATATGAAGCAATTTATTAATAATTTCTTATTGATGCCTATTTTAAAGAGAGAGCATGAGACAAACAAAGCATTTTTCGTAGTCATGAATATGTATTGGAATTGTATTTATAGATTTTAAACTTCTTTTATTGAATGAAATATCGAAATTTTTGAATGACATTCAATAAAGATTTTTGGGACCGATTCAATATTTTTGTAGTTCAATTATTATATTAATGTTTGGCTGCATTAACATAATTTTAATAAGCAATTTATTGTTTCAGTTTTAAGTGTAATTCACTTTATGATTTATTATAGGTTACTAATTATTCCTTTATTATTTAAATTGTTCGTCGATCAAAATAGTTTATTTTGTTAAATTATGCATGTTTGTGAATAATTTGCTTTATTTTAAATATATTAAATTTTTGGTGGATTATCCATCCCAATGAAAAAGTATATGTCGATGAAAGCGGCGGTTGTTTGGGGTTCAGGGTCACTTCGGCGGGGCCAATTCGCCGAGAATTTATCGTCATTGCCTAACTCGCCGCGAGTTTCTCGCCGTGGCCAATCTCCCAACTCGCTGCGTTACAAAATGCGCTAGAAAAAAAATGCTTACCAGCCTTGAATCAAAATCTCGTTCTACCAGCCAAGAAGACGACAGTAAGTGGTAAAAGAAATCAAATTATAACATATGCATATTAAAAAATAGCTGCTAAAAACTTTATCAAAGGGATTAATATAAAACGATTTTTAAACCCTGGGGTTTGATTTTTAAACCTTCTTTATAAATATTCTAGTCAATAAAAACAAGTCTTAATAAGGCACAGCAGGCGAACAACGAGGTCGTCCATACATTTGCAATCACGAGTTGATTCAAAAAATTAGAAATAACCTTACTATAATAATGTTTAATTCATTTAACTTAAAAATCATAAATAATGTAATTTAAATTATCTTTGTGAAAACATAATTTTTTTTTTTTGAAAATAACCAAGAAATAAAAAATTAACATTTAAACAATGAATACTGTATAATCACAATCATTTTAACTATTGTGAGACGATGTCGGGATATCTCGACTCTATTTGTTAAATATCTGAATTTAAAAAAAATGTAATTTTGGCAAAAATAAATAATTAAAATAATGCTCGTAACAAACGAAAAAATTATAACTTTTTTAGGTTTGATTAAATATAAAATATTATTCTAATTTAAGAATAATAAATTAATTTAATAAAAATAATAAAAACATGAGAACAGGGTGGACAAATTAAACCTAACAAAACTTTGTTCTTCATTAAATTAAACGATTCGTCTTTCATTAAAATTATTTTAATCTCTATTTCTATTTTTGAAATTAATTTAATAATCTTGTTTTCGTGGATAGCTTACCGCAGCATCATCGTGATTGTCTATTTTAAATGCAATGAATTGATTTCTAATTATTATTCAAAAATAACATTTTAATTTATTCAACTTTTGAATATTGTCCATCTTATTTATTTTTGTCTTATATTCTATTGACTTTTAATAATTACTATTTTTGCTTCTAAATCATACATTAAATAAAGTAATAAATACGACTATATAAATATATAAATTGAACTTATAGTTAATTAGAAATATTACTCAGAAAAGCTTAAATAAAAAAAATATTTGAAGATTTGACAATTAATAAAAAAATATAATTAAAATAATGAGATTAGGCCACAAAAATGCAAAAAAGAAAAAGTTTTCAAGTAAAAAACAAATAAAAGATAAACAAAGAAAAATTCATCGTTAACAAACATAATTGATATAAAGAATATTTGGCCAAATAAAATGAATAAACTAAAATTTTTAATACATCAAACGACATAAGATATTGAAAACAAATGACTTAGAAAATGATCAATAATAAATAAATTTAATAATTGTATGAGAATTTAATTTAATTACAAATTGCGTTATATATTATTGAAAGACTTAAAGTGACCGAATAAATTTTTCAAAAAGTATAAATACATTTAAGAAAAAAAAGCATGTCCGATTATAAAATTATGAATGCAACAAAAAAAATTTAAAAAAATGAATTCAAGTAATATTTATTTATTTTAAGAAATAGAAAAATCAAAAATTTGAGGAACGAGAAGTAAAAATAAATTTTAGTTTAATAATCCTTTACAAATTATTTTTACAGTTGTAAAACTACCGAAAGAGATGATAATTGGTACAGGAATATGTTGAATAGGTGAACATTGCATTTAAAACGAAATAATAATATTTAAAATTTACAAATTTTTTATTCGAAAAATTAACAAACGAAGTGCCCGAACAAATTGGTGCTAAATTGCGCACCAACCCTGAGTACTTGAATGTAAGCTTAAATTTAAAATGAAACAAGAAGAAAATAAATATCAGTTATAATTTAAGTCAAACCTAATACATTTAGACTATAAAATAGCCTAATTAATGTAAAAAATTTTAAAAATCTTTTTAAGCAAAATCTTATAAATATTTTCATTAAAATGATGCTGTTCCATTCATTCTCTCTTAATTATTTTAAATTTGTTCGGAGTGCCTGTGCATTCTTTTAGTTTATTTAATATCAAAAATAAAATGCCCAGTATTCTTTGTTTTTGTAGTGCCGTCACTCAGCACTGTAATTTTATTGCTAATTTTTTTTGGCATTTTTAAGTGCCAAAGGCGAAGAAATTTTTAGAACAAATTCTTTTATTCTTAAAAATTATTTTATTTTTGTTTAATAAATTATTGCATTTAAACAGCTGCCATCCGTGCCAATGATCATTCATCTTTCTGT
>SIJG01000106.1:443714-485883 GCA_023374025.1 Heterodera schachtii
CTTTGCTTTTCTTTTATTTGTTGTTTACTTGAAAACTTGTTGTTTACTTGAAAACTTTTTTTTTTTTGCATTTTTGTGGCAGAATCTCATTGTTTTAAATATATTTTTTATTAATTGTCAAATCTTCAAATATTTTTTTTATTTAAAATCCTCATGAATGCGCTCGTGCTTTTCTGATTGTAATAATTCTAATTAACTATAAGGTTCAATTTATATAGATATATATATTATAGTCGTGTTTATTACTTTATTTATCATTAAAGTAATATTTATTTTAAACCACTAATTTGGAACTAATGAATTTAGAATTTAGGTAAATTTAATTTATTTGTTTTCGCCTGGTTGGTTTATTTTATTCATTTTTAGAATACAACATTTATTTACTTGAAAACTTTAAGAAAACTTAATTAAATATCACTATTTTGGCATCATTTTCTAGTTTATATAATTTATTATTTAAATAAATTTTATGTACTTTATTTTTATTTATTTTTATTGATCAAAATTTTATTTAATTTTCTTTTTACTCGCTTCTTCTTTTTAGTATCTTTTTGGTTTATATTGTTATATAAATTTTTGTTTATTTTTGGAATTGGTGACTTATTATTCTTAGAGATTGTTTTTTATTATGTATGATTTAGAAGCAAAAATAGTAATTATTAAAAGTTTCAATAGAATATAAGACAAAAATAAATAAGATGGACAATATTCAAAAGTTGAATAAATTAAAATGTTTATTTTTGAATAAGAATTAAAGTCACTTCATTGCATTTAAAATATACAATCACGAATGATGCTGCGGTAAGCTATCCACGAAACAAGATTATTAAATTAATTTTCAAAAAATAGAAAATTTAATAGAGATTAAAATAATTTTAATGAAAGACGTATCGTTTAATTTAATGAAGAATCAAAGTTTTTTTTAGGTTTATTTTGTCCACCCTGTTCTCATGATTTATATTTTCTTTTTATAAGTTAATTTATTATTCTGATTAACAAATAGAGTCGAGATATCCCGACCTCGTCTCACAATAGTTAAAATGATTGTGATTATACAGCCAGGAAAATTTTGACGTTAAATTAACTGATTTACAATAAAATTTATTTAAGAATTATTTTTTATATGCATGCTCATTAGTGCCCTTTATTACCTTAAGGTTCTTGAAAGTTTTTCTTGACAATAAAGATAAGATTTATTATATTCATTGTTTAAATAATAATTTTTATTTCTTGGTTCATTTTCACAAAGAAAACTTAAATGACCTTATTTATGATTTTTAAGTTAAATGAATTGTACATTATTATAGTAAGGTTGTTAATTGATTTGTTCGGTACATTCAATCTCTCTTAATTATTTAAATTTCTTCGGAATGCCTGTGCATTATTTTAGTTTCTAAAAACAAAGTGTCCAGTATTCTTTGTTTTTTGGAGTGCCGGGGGTGTATTTTCCCGATTTATTGCATTTTTTAATGGAATTTTTCGGAAAAAACGCCAAAAAAGGCACCAAAACGGCAAAATGCCAAAAAAGGCATTTAAGTCACGAAAATACCGAAAAAGGCAAAAAAAAAAGGCATAATACAAGTCAACGTAGAAGCATCAAACCTTTTTACTAAAACAGTTTTTTCCTCATTACTGGTAAAATAAATCTACCTTCTTCATCAATTACAGGGTGCGATAAAAGTTCTCTGTCACTTTTTAAAACTTCTTTTTGTATTCAAAAGTTTCATTATTTCTCCGAAGCTTCCCAACTATCGAATTAAGCGGTCTTTTTTACCCCTAATACCATTAAAGTTTACTTTATTTAATAAATATAATTTTTTTAGCCCCTAAAACAAAGTCAAGTTGCCTTAAAAAAGGACCTAAATGGTCGCACCTCTTTTTTTGCACTTATTTTCATAATTTTTTTTATAAAACAATTTTGAATAAATTTTGTTGAGAATATTTTAAATGAATTTTTTTTACTGCGTTTTGTATAAGTGAACATTTTTTAATTAACAGTTCTGAGAGATTTTCATTCATTTTTTATATAGTAAAAAAAATTGTGTGTATTTTTTAATTTTTTATAAAATTTCAAGCAGACCGATAAAATTATTTTTGTTATGCTTACTCAAAATATATGAATATAGATGCTTTTTGGCATATTAATATTATTTTTAAAAATAAACTGGATTTAGATTAATTTTAACTATAAAAACCTAATAGACAGTATGACTTATTTTAAAAATTATTAACTTACATTAATTGTTTTTTTTTTGTATTATTTATGTATAAAACTTCTTTATTCCTTTTATTAATTTTATTTATATTTTTAATCTCTATCCTTTCAATATTTAATTACATTTAGCTCAACTTCTTTCGTTTTATATTTTTAAAGTAAATTCGTTTTTTTTATGGCATTGCAAATAAATACCATTTCCCAAGGGTTTAAAAACGGTATTATATTAATCCCTTTGATAAAATTTTGAATATGCATATGTTATAATTTGATTTTCTTTCTACCATTTATTATCGTCCTCATGGCTGGCAGATGTCAAATTAAGAACACATTCGAATAAATAAAATTTGATTCAATTTATTGGTCTTGCGAAGTATAGTTAAAATTAGTTTGTTTGAGTTTAATTTTAAAATTTAAATTAACAGATTTTATTTACTCATTCACAGAACGTTGCTTCGGTGACCAAATCGTGGTTCTAAATCCATAATTAATAAATTCAAATTTTTTGGAATTTTTAAATTTTATTTTATTTTAAATGCTAATTTTCTTCAAGAGTAGTTTCAAAATAAACATGTTATTTTTGGGAAAAATAAACAATTAGCTCACATAATAAAGGAAATAAATTTGACTCTTGCAACAAATTTTTCTCCGTTTTGACATCATACAAAAAATATTTTTGTTAATTTTTTTAAATTAAAATTTTATTTTTCTTCTATAAAATCAGTAAAAGTTAATTGATTTGTTCGGTATTTATATAAACAATTAAAATGTTAATTATTTTTTGGCTTAGTTTTTTTATTATTTTATATTTATTTGTTTGCATATTATTTATAAGTCAAGTAAGTCACGGGCTGTTTTATATGCAGCAGTTGCGACGAAGTAACAAAAAATTAAAGCATCAAAGTTTATTGATAAAGCTTATTTATTTTTATTATTTTAAATATATATTGAGATTGATTGTTAGTCATCTAAACTATGTAAATATTAATTATTTTTGTGGTAGTGTCTTGTAATTTTTTAGAAAATTAAAATAGAACTTTAATTAAATCATGAAAATAGATCTTCATTTTGTATTTTAATTTTTGATTTAAAATAAAGTCGAATATATTTAATAATGACTAGGGCTTGTAATTATATGCACATAAAATCTTAAAATATGCGCATGAAATATGCACCAAAAATTACAAAATATGCACATAAAAAGTGATAAATATGCACATAAAATTTTTCAAATTGAGGGCAAATTTCTCAAAATTTCTTAAAATTTATTAAGATAAAGTAAAATCTTCAAAAATGGCTAAATGCGTATTATAAATCATTTTAGGAGAAAAAAACATGATAAAGCAAAAATTTACTCATTTTTAGCGAAAAAAACAACCCAAAAAGCGAAATTTTGCCTTTTTGCTTATTTTTGACATAAATTAACCATTTTTTGAGAAAAATTAAATTTATTCAATATTTTTCGTGAAAATTTTGCAAAAAAAAAAAATTATTTTTTGGAAAATTTTCCGGTTTTTAAGGTCAAAAAGGCCAATTTGTCTGTTGGGGGCCGTTCTATTAGATGTTTTTTGGAAAAATGCCAAAATATGCACATAAAATATGCACGAAATGCCAAAATATGCACAAATATGTAAATATGCACATAAATCGCAAAATATGCACAAATATGCAAAATATGCATATGGAAATACGGCCTAGAAGCTTCAAACTAAGCTAAAAACATGTTTTTCGTACGTTTCAGGCCTCCCACAATTCAGGAAAAAAATATGCATGTGCATATAATTACAGGCCCTAATAATGACATTAATTTATATTAAAGTCTGAGTTATTTGCTCTTTTTTTCTGAATTTTTTTATTTAATAACTGACGGAATTTTTTTCCATTTATATTTAAAAATAATAAGTTTTTCTTTATTTATTCTTGTTTTTATTATTTTAAAATTAGAAATATTTGGTTTATATTCTTTTTGGGATGGTAATTAAAAAGTTTATCATCGGAAGGAGAATAAGGTTTTTAAAATTTCACTTTGCCTTGAGATTTTACTTGGCAAATTACAAATTTTAGCCTGTCTTATCGGTGCCCAAGAACATGAGTAAAATATTCGTTATTGTTAAAGCATTTGTAATAAAATTTAATTATTTTGTTCTTTTCAGAGTGTTCATTCTATACACATTTTAAATTATTATTTCTTTATTTTAAAACTATTTTTTTCGAGATTAATCGGTGTTACAATCTGTATAATGTTATTTATGAAATTTATAAATTGTAGATAAAATTTAGACTCATTATTATAATAAATTAGTTATTAAAAATTTCCCATATTTTATTCATAAATTAGCTTGAAGCGTTTAAATTTTTAAATTCCTTATCCGCCAAACTTTAGCACTTTTTTTTCCATTGAAAAATTCATAATTTTTTATTAGATATTATCTAAATTCAGAAATTTTAAAAATAGATATCAATGATTGATAAATTTCGAAATTGTATAATATTTCAAAATCATCTTACTCAATTTTTTATTGTTTAACTTTTTACTTTTTTAGTTTTGAATGTGTATTTTCCGAAGATTATATTAAACATTTTAAAAAGTTGATTTTTTGAACTTTAAAACCAATAAATTTTTTGTATTATTAATTGACTTCAAAATAGTTGAAAAAATTGCTGAATTAAGAGCTAATTCCTGGAAAATGGACTATAAATATTTAATGCAAAATTTTCGTCCCTGTTTTAAAATAGCTTTATTACGAATTACTTTTTTCATTAATTTAAATTTTTATTCTTTTAAAAACATTCCAAAAGAATGATTAATGTTTTATATTCTTTTCTTTATATTTCTTGGCGTAGTCAATCTCAATATTTATTGCTTTGCAGCATTACAATTTAAATCTAAATTAATTATTTTTAAAAAAATATTTTACTATTGTAATTTTTTGTAATTTTACTTTAAAAAATCTTTTTTTGCAGCTATGTTTTCTTCATATCTATGAATTAGTTTCACATGATGAAAACTAAATTTTTAGCAACTATTGTTTCCGATTGGCAAAGTATGTTTTCATCTCCAATACACCATTCACCAATAAATATTACCATGCGAATATTTATTTATATAATTTTTGATAATGTCATAGAATTGTTAAATTCGCAAATCTATAAATTCCAAAGTTATTTAGCGAACAATAATATTTATAATTTTAAGCAATATATTTTATATATTTAGGAGTGAGGTTTGGTACCATATATCATAATTTTATAATTTCCAATAATAATTTAATAAATTTTATTTTAATTAAGGTTATGTTTATTATTTATAAACTAGTATTTTAGTTTTACGTTACACATTCTGAATAATTCCAACATTAGTTACCTGTTGAAAATATAAATTATATTTAAAGTCATAGTCTCTTATTGGAATTTAACTTAAAATAATTCATTCAAAATGCTGTTTTATTAAAAATAAAAAAGTTTGAAACTTTTTCAAAAGGTTTTCAAGTTTTACATTAATTACTTTATTATGATAAAAAACTAACAGATTTATTTACTATATTTTACGATCATTTAAAGAGATTAATTATTTAATTAAAATGTTTTGATATTTTGTAATATAAAATCCAGCAAAATTTTATATTTAAATTCAGTAATTCCTTGGATAAATTATTGTCAGGAAGTAATTAAAATCTATTTGTGTTATTTAATGAAATTTTTTAATTGCATTGATCCAGACCGTCTGCCATTTAATAGAAGTAACTTAAAAGAATTCATTTTTTCTTAGCATTATGATCAATTTTTTTTATTCTTTTGCAAATATTTCGACTTTATTTATTTCTATATTTGTTTGATTTTTGTTTTACTTTATCATTTTTATAGATTTAAAATTTAGCATTTTTAAATATTACTTCATTGCAGCAATCACTTCAAAAAAAGGGCGCAACAGCTTTCTTATTGGGTTTTTTTTAATTTATTTAATGAAAGATTCGATTTTAGTTATTCTCAGGCCATCACAATACAATTTTGAGATTTTCCTTTTTTGATATTAAATTTAATCTACTTCAATTTATTTAATTACTCTTATTTTACTTTGTAATTAAATATATTAATAAATAATTTATCCTTTTTGTTGTCTTGGAAATAATCCGCACCAAATTTTATTTTCTTTTTTTTTAAATTTTTGATAGCGAGAAATTTACTTGTAATTTAACCTTCAATAAAGAAAAAACAACAACATCAAACTTATTTACCTTAAAAAATATTATTTTTATTTAAAGTTTTTTTTGAGTATCCCATCCCCTAATCTGCGAAGATTAATTCAAAATTATTATAATTTTTTCAGTTTTTTTGTACGTTGATTTATCAATTTATTTATTTTTTTGTCTTGCGTAATTATAAATATTTATAATTGCCATTCTTTATTTATGAAAGACTGCTTAATATATATATATATATATCGTATTTTTTCTTTTTATCCCCCTGGGGAGATTATTTTTCGATCTCCTCGGAAAGGGAGGATATACGGGGCGGGGGATAAATGGAGAAGGAGGGATTATTTTTGACATGTCGAAATTTTTGAATTTTTTTTTAAATGTCGCCAAAATGTCATCGCAAAAATCATTTTTTATTGCAATTATGTTTAAGAATTTCTAAAAAATTCTAAAAATACCAAAATATTTACAAAACATTTTTTGAACAGTGTTAGTGAATAAAGCTTAAAAAAAATTCAGGGGAACAATATGTTCTACATTTTTATTTAAATTCAATTTTATAACAATTTTTGGTATTCTCGTCGTTTCGTCCTCATCTGTTACAATAAAACAACGTTCTATTTTCTTGAAAATTAAGAATATTTTGTATTATTTTAAACAATTTAATTTAATATAATTATAAATAACATTTAGCGCAATAAATTACGAAATTAGCAATACATTTTCATTTTGCATAGAAGGGACAGAATCATAAATTTTTTGGCATTTTTGGTTCTACTCGCCGAGCTGAGTACAAAAATACCGAATGGGTTCAGTATTTATTATAGGTTTATAATTTTCAAGTATTATTATTTAGTTTAATTTTACATAAAATTTTGTATTATGTTCATCATATTTTGACAAAAAAAATAATTTCATTTTCCGAATTCTCAATTTATTAGTTTTTTTTCGTATTTTATAAAATTTCGTTGTTTTTTTTGTAAAAATAAAAGTATATCTTTTTTTATGAACCGATTTATTAAATTTATCTTTACCGTTTTTTTTGCTAATATTATCTCGTCACATTAATATATAATTTTTTATTACATATCTGTCACTAAATTATTGGTTTAATTATTTTATATCAATATCGCTCGGCATCATAATGTTTGCACGGAATTTTACGGATTTATAAAACATTAATTATAAAATGTTTAATGCAGGTTAATTACTACAGAATTCGCACAGGAACTTTATTTATTTGCTAGCTCTTAATTTTTTAATATGTTAGTTAATTGAATTTAACGTAAATTAGTTTTTAAAATGATCATATATTTTTTATTAGAAGGTATGTCTAAATTAATTTGATTCAAATATTTTTTTCTTTATAATATTTATTTGTTTTGAAAATACAATTAAAATTTTCAAATTGGATCTTTTTTGAATTTATCTAACTATATGAGTGAATTAAAGGACACCATTATTGTTTTGATGAATAGTTTAAAAGTTAATCATGCTTCTCTCTTCCATAATAAGGAGCTTATGTTAGATCTCCGCCTTTAAATACATAATTTATTAAATAATATTGTTTTTAGTTATTATTATTTTCATAAAAGGGTTATAATTCCTTAAAATTTTCTTTCTTCCTCTAAGCATTTTTTCATCACATTTTAAGTAGATATACAATTATAATCTAAAGAAGTTCATTTTTACTCTTTTTATTTTTTACATTTTAAGAAAAAAATTCAATCTTAACCATAAATAAACTAAAATTTATTTGTACTGTATTTATTAAAGAAATAACAGTAACCGTTTAACTAATATTTAAGCAAAATTTAATATTTTCAATACATTCTTGTATTTGCTTTGATCGCAAATTTGAAAAGTTAGTTATTTTATTTATTATTATAAATTTTTAATATTATTTGATTATATACCTTCTTTTGAATTTGTTATTGTATTATTTTTGCTACTATTTTTTTAGAAAAAAATGATTAAAAATTAAACATAATATTTTGGTAGGACTTAAAAATTGTTTTCTGGTGGCAGGGCTATAGATTTGGCTCGGGGTAATTTATAAGTTTAATTATCATTTAATTATTGCACTTTAATTAAATCTTTTGCATATTTGTAAAAAAAAAAATGAAAAGTTCTTTATTTTTTATTGTAAGTTTTTAAATATTTCTTTTATTAATATATTTTTCTTTTAATTTGATCCATAATTAAAATTATTAGATTAAATTTTACTCTTCCATGAAAAGGAGGATAAACTCAGCCTTTAAATCCATAATTTGTTCAAAAATTTATTCTTTTAGTTAATATTATTTTCATAAAAGGGTTATTATTATAATAAAAAAGCTTAAAATAATTATTTACTTTCATTTTTCATCACATTTTAAGTAGATATAAACTCAATTGAATATTGAGTTTAAATTTTTATTTTTTACATTTGAAAAGAAAAAATTCAATTTTAACAATAGAATATATTAATATTAATTGCTCTAATTCAATGTGATGTATTATTTTGTTAATATTTTTGAGCTTAGTGTTTATTATATCATTAAAAGAATCAATATTTGTAAATGAATTTGTTTTTAATATTATTTACAGCTGAAAGTACAATTTAATCTAAATTATTTTTAAACGAAAAATGAGTGGAGGAAAAGATGAATACTGTAATTAAAGTTTTATTTTATTAGAATAGATTTCTTTGAGCATTTAATTTTTGTAAACAATATGAAGACTTGACACTATAAAATTTTTGCTTTTAAGTGTACAATTTTTAAATTTATGAACTAGCAGTTTTAAACTTGAAATATATGCAGTAGATAATATTGCCTAATAGCATTTAATCAAATAGTGAAATCGTTTTATTATAAAAAATATTTTTATTTTAATTTATTTTTTATTTTAAATAATTGAATTATTTAAAAATGATGACAATTTTATTTTTAATTAAATCTGTTTTAATACTTTAATAGTTTGATTTAATGTAAGCATTGATTTTAGTCAAATATTGCTAATAATATTATTTAATTATTATAGTTTAATTTTATTATGCAATATTTATTTGTATTTTTAAATATCATCGTAATGTTCATATAACTTCTTGCAGAATATGTCTTCTTTTATAAGTTTGTCACTTGCGCAGGCTGCCAATCATATGGCCGCCCATGGTAATTCAATTTGAATTTTTATTTGGAATTCTTATTACTTTTAATTAAGCTATATTATTTTTCTTTAAAATATTGGTTAAATTTGATATGTTTTATTATATATAGTTTATCAGTTTTATCATATTCTATTTTTACATTGAATTAATTTATTATTGGCATACTTTTAATCAATGTTTTCAATCCGTAATTTTAATATTTTTTGTAATTAAAAAAACATCTTTTTTTGTTACTCATATTTTTTAGATATATTTCAGTATTATGCAAGTTTCTTTTTTTCTCTTATCTTGTCCGTTGGTCAAATTTAGAATATTTTTTGGTGGTAAGGTACTCTTTTGAGTAATTATTCATTTTATTACTTCAAATGTGGATAATACTGTGCTGCTTTGGCTAGCAAATTGCGTGATCCATATATTTACTCAATCTTATTTCTATATGATAGTTAATATAAGGTTGCTTGAGAACAATTTTTTAAGTTATAAGGTTATTTTTATTTTAAATTACCATTCCTACCTAATATTTTTAGATTTTGAATTTATTTAGAAATTTCTGCGCTATTTTTAGTGTATTTATCTTCTGTACCTTAATTGTTCATTTCAGTATCTCAATATTTGTTGAATTATTTAAATTATTTATATTTTCCTTTATTTAATATCACTTAGAGAGCACAGAAAAGTGATAAAATAAATAAATAAAATTCTAAGTGAACATTCTTATTAACGTTTTATTTATTAGCACATGCCAGTTTTTTAATTTTCTATTAAATTTTCCTAATTTTAAACAAATAATAACCAAATTCGAAGAAAAGTTAAAAAAAAGTATATAAAATGATTTTTTTTTTTGCAGGAATTTGAATAAAATAAAACATAAAAAAAAGCAGTCAAAATAAGTTAGTAATTTTTCAATTTTTAAAAAAATTACTTTATTTCAAAATAATTATATAAAACTTGACATTATTATAATAAATTTATGTTTGCTAAATTATTAGATTTGTGTAACTTCATTTAGTAAATGTCAAGGTCTCGTGCTGTTATAGCGCCGCTTCAAAAGCTTTATCAATTTTATGAATATATTTAAGGAGCTTGAGTTCTGTTTTTCAATGTGTTTTTCTGTGTAGTTGAGTTCCATATTTCATTAATCATTTCATATTCAATTTTTTATTTTAACAATACACTGTAAGGTTTAATAATTTTTTCTTAAAGAAGCAGTGCATTGAAAAACGAATTAATAAATTTTTATTTTCTTTATTTTCTCGTTGATCTCCAACTTAGGTAATTAGACCGTGCTATAAATATTAATTTATTTTTCTTTATAATTATATTCATGGGTTGATTTGGGTGCAATTATATTAATTCTGATTTTTGATTTGGATGCAATTATTTTAATTTTGATTTCAAATTTTAAATCCATTAAGAATTACAATTTATATTTAAAATTTAAAATATTAAATTTTACAGATTTATTATGCTGAAAGAACCATTATTTGAACTTTTTGTACAAGGATATTAATCTTTTGTAGGCTTGAAAATTAATATTTATGTGTTTCCATAATTAAATTATTTTTCTGAAGCCTTATTTATTGTATTTATGCTTTATTTGTTAAAATTATCTTTTCAAGTTTAAAAACAATATTAATTAATGCATAAATAAGAATATTTTTTATAATTTTACTAATTTAAAGAAAAATTCAGGGCCAATTTATATTAACTATGGCAATTTTTTTTTTGCACTATCACCAACAACGACATTTTATAAATAATTAAATTCTTTCTCTTTATTCATTAATTTGGTATTAAATCGCATTAAAAATTACAAATTCTTTTCCAGGTTTCACATATAATCACCGACTGGGGTTGCGCAAGAGTTTTTGGCAAAAGTGCGCTGAAAAAGGGTGTTTTGCCTAACCATAATTATTTTACATTTAAAAATTTCTTAACAAAATGCAAAAAAAGAAAATATACTCAGAATTATGAACTTTAGAAAACTCATTTTATTATATTCAAATGTTTAAAAAACTTTAACGCTATTTCATTATTTAATTATTTGCCAATGTTTTCGTAATTAACCAAAAAATAGTCAAATCAATGAAAGGAATGAAGGAATTTTTTTGTCCTCCGTTGACTAAATGCTGCTGCTGCCCTCAATTGGCTGGATGGTGGGCGTCCCGCCCCTGCTGCGCGTTGCTTTGCAAAGGCATAAGATACAGAAAATGAAATAAAATTAGACAAGTGGAGAAAGAGAGAGAAATTAAAGAAATAGTGAGATAATAAGACAGAGATAAGAGAGCGAGAGAAAGGGGAGAGAAGAATGAGAGAGCAAAGGAAAAGGAATAGAGAGGAAGAGAGGCGAGAAGAGAGATAAAGAGAAGATAAAGAGTGCGTTAGAGTTTATGATGTATTTTGGAGAGAATTTTTGCAAAAAAATAATAAATAATTCATAAAATTGGTAATAAATAAAAATTACCAAATTATATTAAATGGGAATTTTATGAAAAAATGACATAAAGTTTAAAAAAAGGCAAAATATATATTTTTCAATTCAAAAAAAATTTCTTTCCAAAGATTTCACCAGACCCCCTTTTATCAGGCTTATTCACAAAATTAATTCATAAAATTTAACAATAATTTCTTATTCAGGGTAGCCAACTCTGTTGATAAAAACACATAAATTTTAAAATTTATGGTGAAATGTTGTTTTTTTGTGTGTGTGACTTTTTATTCCTTAGAAATTTTATTGCTTATGTCGTTTATTAACTAATTAGCTTCTCCATTTTCAGTCAAAAATTCAAATTGATAATTATGATGATTTTTGGGAAAAATCCTCAAAAGTTTAGGGGGACAATGACAAATACCCAAAAAAAAAATATATAAACATAATATAAAATTAAAATGAAATAATAATCTCATGATATTTTATTTATAATTTCTTTAATATTTTTCAATGCAATTATTAATTTTGGGTTTCATTTTATTTAAAAAGCTAAACATTAACTTTTTTAATTAAAAACTCACCGAATCAGTTAATTATTAATTTAAAAAAAATTGATCTAATATAAACATTTGGCTCGTTGTTTCACAAAAAGAAAATCATATTATACAGAAGAAAAAGCCTACTTTTTTGCAATGCTATAAGAAAGGAATACTAAATTATAAATTTAATTTTTTATTTATTATATAAAATTTTGCTATAGTTGTAATCCTGATCATTTATTTATACTATTAGCCCCTATTTAATATAAAATAATAAGTTGTTTTTCCAAAATATATATACATGTAAATTATTGCTTTCAATATTAATTCTTGATCATTTGTAAAAAATATGTGAAGAGCATAAAAGCTGAACATTAACTTTTTTTAATTAAAAACTCACCGAATCAGTTAATTATTAATTTAAAAAAAATTGATCTAACATTAAAATCAATTTATTTTGAAAAAATTAGAAAAAACAAAACACTAAATGAACAGTAAAATTAAACAGAGAATAATATTATATTCAATAAATAAGGCAGGCCTCGTGATGTCAAAGGTAAATACTCCACAAGAGAATCACATTATACAGAATAAAAGGCTATTTATTTTTCAATTCGACTAAAAAAAAATTATAAAATAATAATAAAAAATACTCAACTCATATTAACTAATCTATTCTGGGTAATAATCAAATCAAACAAATGAAGGCACAATTAATTTTAATAATAAAAAATTATGGACTGAAGTTTCAAAGAAAAAAAATTAGTTAAGCTATAACTAATAAATCCTTAATAAATCAAGTTGTATTAATTATTCTATTTTTAAATTTAAAGATGACAAAATGCTGTCAAGGGAAATATAATTTTAATATTTTTCTAATTTTATGCAAAAATAGCATGTACTTACAAGAATATCATTATTGCATTCAATAATTGTTATTAACATATGTTTTGATGAAGTTAATTTATTTGCTAAATAATTTATTTTCTTTTTGCAATTTTAAATAAATTTATATTCAAGTCATAGTCTCTTATTGGAATTTAACTTAAAATAATTCCTTCAAAATGCTGTTTTATTAAAAATCAAAAAGTTTGAAACTTTTTCAAAAGGTTTTCAAGTTTACATTAATTATTTATTATGATAAAAAACTAACAGATTTAATTTACAATATTTTACGATCATTTAAAGAAGATTAAGATTATTTAATAAAAATGTTTTAATATTTTGGTAGTATAAAATCCAGCAAAATTTATATCTAAATGATAAAAGTAAAAAGCAATTTACTAATAAAATCATAAAGAATAAATAAACCTTAAATAAAAAAACAACAAGATAAGGAAATTATTTTTGAAAACAAAAATTATCAGTATTCCTTGGATAAATTATTGTCAGGAAGTAATTAAAATCTATTTGTGTTATTTAATGAACTTTTTTAATTGCATTTGACCCAGACCGTCTGCCATTTAATAAAAGTAACTTAAAAGATTTCATTTTTTCGTTAGCATTATGATCAATTTTTTTTTTATTCTTTTGCAAATATTTCGACTTTATTTATTTCTATATTTTTTTGCTTTTGTTTTACTTTATCATTTTTACAGATTTAAAATTTAGCATTTTTAAATATTACTTCTTTGCAGCAATCACTTCAAAAAAAAGCAATTCAGATCGGCGCCGCCACAGCTTTCTTATTGGGTTTTTTAATTTATTTAATCAAAGATTAGATTTTAGTTATTCTCAGGCCATCACAGTACAATTTAAGATTTTCTTTTTTTGATATTAAATTTAATCTACTTCAATTTATTTAAATTAGTCATATTTTACTTGTAATTAAATATATTAATAAATAATTTATCCTTTTTGTTGTCTTGGAAATAATCCGCACTAAATTTTATTTTCTTTTTTTTTTAAATTTTTGATAGCGAGAAATTTACTTGTAATTTAACCTTCAATAAAGAAAAATCTGAAATTAACGTTTAAATCGTTATTTTTTTTAATAAAGATCTCAGCTATGAATTAAATTTAATTTCGTCTTTATTTAATTAAAATTGTTTTTTTTTTGTAATTATTATCAAAGTAACATTTTGTTTTGTTTTTAATTGTTGCATCTTTTATTTCTTCAAAAAAATTCGGTTTGTGAAAACAAAAACTTGCAAAACTATAAGAAAAGTACAAAATCCATTATCAACATTTCTTTTATATGATTTTTATTGATTTTTATTCTTGCATGCAAATTATGATGATTAATGTGTGAAAAAGTGTCCTATTACTCATAAATCATTTCAACTTGATAAGAAAAGACAACAAAAACAACAAACTTATTTACCTTAAAAATATTAATTTTAAGGTTTTTTGAGTATCCATCCCCTAATCTGCGAAGATTAATTCAAATTATTATAATTTTTTCAGTTTTTTTGTACGTTGATTTATCAATTAATTTATTTTTTTATGAATCAGAAGAATTTTATCCATTTTACTATGTTTTTTTAATTTATAAGATGAAAAATTTTCAGCAATTCTGGAAATTTTCGATTTTTAGAACAAAAAATTCAGGGGAACAATATGTTTCCCGTTAAAATTTTGAAAAATTTGCTACTACTTTTTGAAAAAAATTTTAAAATTTTAAATCATTAAATTGTTTAAATATTTATTTAACAAAATTATTATTCACTCTATTTATTTTTTATATCTTTTTTAAATAAATTAATTTTTGTGGTATTCTCGTCGTTTCGTCCTCATCTGTTACATAAAACAACGTCCTATTTTCTTGAAAATTAAGAATATTTTGTATTTTAAACAATTTAATTTAATATAATTATAAATAACATTTAGCTCAATGAATTACTAAATTAGCAATACATTTTCATTTTGCATAGAGGGGACAGAATCATAATTTTTTTGCATTTTTGGTTCTACTCGCCGAGCTGAGTACAAAAATACCGAATGCGTTCAGTATTATTATAGGTTTATAATTTTCAAGTATTTTTATTTAGTTTAATTTTACATAAAATTTTTGTATTATGTTCATCATATTTTGACAAAAAACATAATTTCATTTTCCGAATTCTCAATTTTATTAGTTTTTTTCGTATTTTATAAAATTTCGTTGTTTTTTTTTGTAAAAATAAAAGTATATCTTTTTTATGGACCGATTTATTAAATTTATCTTTAACGTTTTTTTCTTGGTAATATTATCTCGCCACATTATATATATAATTTTTTATTACATATCTGTCATTAAATTATTGGGTTAATTATTTTATATCAATATCGCTCGGCACCATAATGTTTGCACGGAATTTTACTGATTTATAAAACATTAATTATAAAATGTTTAATGCAAGTTAATTACTACAGAATTCGCACAGAAACTTTATTTATTTGCTAGCTCTTAATTTTTTAATATGTTAGTTAATTGAATTTAACGTAAATTAGTTTTTAAAATGATCATATATTTTTTATTAGAAGGTATGTCTGAATTAATTTGATTCAAATATTTTTTTTCTTTATAATATTTATTTGTTTTGAAAATACAATAAAATTTTCAAATTGGATATTTTTTGAATTTATCTAACTATATGAGTGAATTAAAGGACACCATTATTGTTTTGATGAATAGTTTAAAAGTTAATCATGCTTCTCTCTTCCATAATAAGGAGCTTAGATCTCCGCCTTAAATGCATAATTTATTAAATAATATTGTTTTTAGGTTATTATTATTTCATAAAAGGGTTATAATTCCTTAAAATTTTCTTTCTTCCTCTAAGCATTTTTTCATCACATTTTAAGTAGATACACAATTATATCTAAAGAATATCATTTTTAATCTTTTTATTTTTTACATTTTAAGAAAAAAATTCACTCTTAACCATAAATAAACTAAATTTATTTGTAGTTGTATTTATTAAAGAAATAACAGTAACTGTTTAACTAATATTTAAGCAAAATTTAATATTTTCAATTCATTCTTGTATTTGCTTTGATCGCAAATTTGAAAAGTTAGTTATTTTATTTATTATTATAAATTTTTGATATTATTTGATTATATACCTTCTTTTGAATTTCTTATTGTATTATTTTTGCTAATATTTTTTTAGAAAAAAATGATTAAAAATTAAACAAAACATTTTGGTAGGACCTAAAAATTGTTTTCTGGTGGCAGGGCTATGTTTTCTGGTGGCAGGGCTATAGATTTGGCTCGGGGTAATTTATAAGTTTAATTATCATTTAATTATTGCACTTTAATTAAATCTTTTGCATATTTGTAAAAAAAAATGAAAAGTTCTTTATTTTTTATTGTAAGTTTTTAAATATTTCTTTTTATTAATATATTTTTCTTTTAATTTGATCCATAATTAAAATTATTATAGAATGGATTAAATTTTAATTTATTTACTCTTCCATGAAAGGAGGATAAACTCAGCCTTTAAATCCATAATTTGTTCAAAAATTTATTCTTTTAGTTAATATTATTTTCATAAAAGGGTTATTATTATAATAAAAAAGCTTAAAATAATTATTTACTTTCATTTTTCATTTTTCATCACATTTTAAGTAGATATAAACTCAATTGATATTGAGTTTAAATTTTTATTTTTACATTTGAAAGAAAAAATTCAATTTTAACAATAGAATATATTAATATTAATTGCTCTGATTCAATGTGATGTATTATTTTGTTAATATTTTGAGCTTAGTGTTTATTATATCATTAAAAGAATCAATATTGTAAATGAATTTGTTTTTAATATTATTTACAGCTGAAAGTACAATTTAATCTAAATTATTTTTAAACGAAAAATGAGTGGAGGAAAAGATGAATACTGTAATTAAAGTTTTATTTTATTAGAATAGATTTCTTTGAGCATTTAATTTTTGTAAACAATATGAAGACTTGACACTATAAAATTTTTGCTTTTAAGTGTACAATTTTTAAATTTATGAACTAACAGTTTTAAACTTGAAATGTATGCGGCAGATAATATTGCCTAATAGCATTTAATCAAATAGTGAAATCGTTTTATTATAAAAAATATTTTTATTTTAATTTATTTTATTTTTTATTTTAAATAATTGAATTATTTAAAAATGATGACAATTTTATTTTTAATTAAATCTGTTTTAATACTTTAATAGTTTGATTTAATGTAAGCATTGATTTTAGTCAAATATATTATTTCCTTCCACCCGTGTCATTTAAATGTTTGGAATATTTTTTAAATTTTCCCGCTTTCAAGAAGCGTGTTAGTTATGACTTTTGCTTCCTGAAGCTTGTTATTTTTTCTTTTCGTTATTCTTTAGGTTATAATATATTTTGCTAATAATATTATTTAATTATTATAGTTCAATTTTATTATGCAATATTTATTTGTATTTTTAAATATCATCGTAATGTTCATATAACTTCTTGCAGAATATGTCTTCTTTTATAAGTTTGTCACTTGCGCAGGCTGCCAATCATATGGCCGCCCATGGTAATTCAATTTGAATTTTTATTTGGAATTCTTATTACTTTTAATTAAGCTATATTATTTTTCTTTAAAATATTGGTTAAATTTGATATGTTTTATTATTTATATAGTTTATCAGTTTTATCATATTCTATTTTTACATTGAATTAATTTATTATTGGCATACTTTTAATCAATGTTTTCAATCCGTAATTTTAATATTTTTTGTAATTAAAAAAACAACTTTTTTTGTTACTCATATTTTTTAGATATATTTCAGTATTATGCAAGTTTCTTTTTTTCTCTTATCTTGTCCGTTGGTCAAATTTAGAATATTTTTTGGTGGTAAGGTACTCTTTTGAGTAATTATTCATTTTATTACTTCAAATGTGGATAATACTGTGCTGCTTTGGCTAGCAAATTGCGTGATCCATATATTTACTCAATCTTATTTCTATATGATAGTTAATATAAGGTTGCTTGAGTAAAATTTTTTAAGTTATAAGGTTATTTTTATTTTAAATTACCATTCCTACCTAATATTTTTAGATTTTGAATTTATTTAGAAATTTCTGCGCTATTTTTAGTGTATTTATCTTCTGTACCTTAATTGTTCATTTCAGTATCTCAATATTTGTTGAATTATTTAAATTATTTATATTTTCCTTTATTTAATATCACTTAGAGAGCACAGAAAAGTGATAAAATAAATAAATAAAATTCTAAGTGAACATTATTATTAACGTTTTATTTATTAGCACATGCCAGTTTTTTAATTTTCTATTAAATTTTCCTAATTTTAAACAAATAATAACCAAATTCGAAGAAAAGTTAAAAAAAAGTATATAAAATGATTTTTTTTTTTGCAGGAATTTGAATAAAATAAAACATAAAAAAAATCAGTCAAAATAAGTTAGTAATTTTTCAATTTTAAAAAAAATTACTTTATTTCAAAATAATTATATGAAATTTGACATTATTATAATAAATTTATGTTTGCTAAATTATTAGATTTGTCTAGCTTCATTTAATAGATGTCAAGATCTCGTGCTATTATATCGCCGCTTCAAAAGCTTTATCAATTTTATGAATATATTTAAAGAGCTTGAGTTCTGTTTTTCAATGTGTTTTTCTGTGTATTTGAGTTCCATATCTTCATTAATCATTTCATTTTTCAATTTTTTGTTTTAACAATACACTGTAAGGTTTTTTTTTTTTAAAAAGCAGTGCATTGACAAACGAAAATAAATTTTTATTTTCTATATTTTCTCGTTGATCTCCAACTTAGGTAATTAGACCGTGCTACAAATATTAATTTATTTTTCTTTATACTTTTTGATAAGATTGTTGAATAAAGCAAACTACAAGTCAAATTGCTGAGAAAATATTAGAAAGGAAATGTACCCATTTTTTAACTGCAATCAGTGAATAAAAAGTTTTTTTTTGCTCAATTTTTGGCTGAAAATTATGTCACTATTCGTCACTATTTTGGGATTTTTACTCACTATTTTAGTTAACTATTTTTGGATTTTTCTTCACTAAAAGTTGCGGCCCTATTTATGTGTTTCCATAATTAAATTATTTTTCTGAAGCCTTTTTATTTTATTTATGCTTTATTTGTTAAAATTATCATTTCAAGTTTAAAAACAATATTAATTAATGCATAAATAAGACATTTTTTTATAATTTTACTAATTTAAAGAAAAATTCATTGCCAAATTATATTAACTATGGCAATTTTTTTTTTGCACTATCACCAACAACGACATTTTATAAATAATTAAATTCTTTCTCTTTATTCATTAATTTGGTATTAAATCGCATTAAAAATTACAAATTCTTTTCCAGGTTTCACATATAATCACCGACTGGGGTTGCGCAAGAGTTTTTGGCAAAAGTGCGCTGAAAAAGGGTGTTTTGCCTAACCATAATTATTTTACATTTAAAAATTTCTTAACAAAATGCAAAAAAAGAAAATATACTCAGAATTATGAACTTTAGAAAACTCATTTTATTATATTCAAATGTTTAAAAAACTTTAACGCTATTTCATTATTTAATTAATTTGCCAATGTTTTTCGTAATAGTCAAATCGATGAAAGGAATGACAAAATTTTTGTCTTCTTCCGTTAACTAAATGCTGCTGCTGCTCTCAATTGGTTGGATGGTGGGCGTCCCTAACTGCGCGTTGCTTTGGAAAGGCGAAAGATGCAGAAAATGAAATAAAATTAAACAAGTAGAGAAAGAGAGAGAAATTAAAGAAATAGTGAGATAATAAGACAGAGATAAAAGAGCGAGAGAAAGGGGAGAGAAGAATGAGAGAGCAAAGGAAAAGGAATAGAGAGGAAGAGAGGCTAGAAGAGAGATAAAGAGAAGATAAAGAGGGCGTTAGAGTTTATGATGTATTTTGGAGAGAATTTTTTGCAAAAAAATAATAAATAATTCATAAAATTGGTAATAAATAAAAATTACCAAATTATATTAAATGGGAATTTTATGGAAAAAATGACATAAAGTTTAAAAAAAGGCAAAATATATATTTTTCAATTCAAAAAAAATTTCTTTCCAAAGATTTCACCAGACCCCCTTTTTATCAGGCTTATTCACAAAATTAATTCATAAAATTTAACAATAATTTCTTATTCAGGGTAGCCAACTCTGTTGATAAAAACACATAAATTTAAAATTTATGGTGAAATGGTGTTTTTTGTGTGTTTGACTTTTTATTCCTTAGAAATTTTATTGCTTATGACGTTTCTTAACTAATTAGCTTCTTTATTTTCAGTCAAAAATTCAAATTGATAATTATGATGATTTTTGGGAAAAATCCTCAAAAGTTTAGGGGGACAATGACAAATACCCAAAAATATATATATATATATATATATAAACATAATATAAAATTAAAATGAAATAATAATCTCATGATATTTTATTTATAATTTCTTTTATATTTTTCAATGCAATTATTAATTTTGAGTTTCATTTGATTTAACTATTTTGTGATTGATTGGATGGACTTATTAGTTTATTTCTATAACTTATTTCAGTATTTAATAAAGCATTATGTTCAGGTGGTGAGAATTTTCCATTTAATTATTTATTTATTTTGTCTGTCCCTTCCGCAGTCAAACAGATACATTATCAATTGTCCACCAATTATGACCCTTTTCCCTCCATCATTCAGTTGCATTTTGGGTGCCTCCTCATCCGACTAAAAAAATATTGATTTTTAATTTTCATTAAAAAATTATCATCGAGACGCCCAAAATTAACTGATTTTTATTAAATAATAAAGATTGTTCAATAATTATATATAATATATTCAAAATTCTTCTGTTCTTTTTTTAAACATGTTTTGTCCAAAAAGGAACAAATTTTGCGATATTTGATTTGCTTAATTGAAATACAATTAAGTGCTTTTCATAAAAATGAAAATTTCACAAAATATAAAAATTATTTATAAATAAATAAATTAAATAAAATAATTCTTTACAACTTCGTTGAAAGAGGATGCTTCTTTTGCGAGTCGAACAATATAAAATAATAAAAGTAAAAAAGATTAATATATTACAAAAAAAAATTAAATATAATTTAATTCTTCATATTTTTCTCAATGTATTTATACTAATGTTTAAAAATATATAGAATTTAACTAGAAAATAAATTAACTGTTTGATGCAAATAGATTTATGTGAAAATCATAATCTTGTTAAAATATTTTCTTAAAGGCAAATTTTATAAATGATAACAAATGAATTTTATTTTAATTGAAATTTAAAATTATTACAGTGCTCTACTTATCTAAATTTAAATAAAGATTAAAATTTCCATATTAATTATTTTTAATTTAATAAAAAAAATACGTATTTAATTTAAAACTTATTGCAAAATATTCATAATTAATTTTTTTATTATTATTACTCAATCTAAAATTAATCAAAAAAAAATCCATTTAAAAAATTATTAGGGATGTTTATATATTTTTTTGGCGATAATGTATATAGTTTGTTTTAATTAGAAATAGGGCAATATTTAATTTTTACAAAAAAGTACGAAAAATAAATAATAAATATAAGTCTGGAAATTATAAGATTATAAAAATCAAAAAAAGTTTAACGTTTTGAATCGCAAAGCCTGTTTTACATATAAAAAGAAGCAATTTACTGAACCCAAATAATGATGATTTCAGATGAAGAGAAATCTTTTGTGGAAAGAGGTCACATGAATTAAATATTAATTATTATTAATTAACAAATTGATATAAAAATTGTTTTCAAAATTTAATATAAGAATGATCTTGAAATAACTATTTGATATTTAAAATAACTTATTTATTAGCGATTGAGAAAACACGAACAATTAAAATATACAGGAAAATTTTAAAACTTACCATCTGAAACGGAGCGGTGTGTTCAGGCGACACCAAGCAATATGTAAAGCATCACATAAAATGGATAATATTAATCTTACTAAAAATTTGTTATTTTAAGTTTTTTCTTTAAAAACATAAACGAATCTAATAGGTACTAAAACTTTTATGAATCAAAAGTCAAGAAAAATCGAACTAAAAACAAAAATAGTTACAAATTTATGATGCTGATAAAGTCCGATTTTTAAGAAATAATACGAGTTTTCAAGTGTTGAGCACTTTGCAACATATATGATCAAAAATGAGTGTACTTATCTAATGCATGGAATTATAATTGAATAAATAACAAAAAATAAATAAAATAATTTACCTTTTTTATAGAAAATTTTTTAAATCAATAAAAAATCGAAAAAAAAATAAAATTGAAAAAGTTTATATTCATTGAAAATAATAATTTAAGACAAAATCTAAAATAAAATACTAAATAGATAAAAAAAATTAAATGCAAATTAAATAATTACTACAAACATTTGGCTCGTTGTTTCACAAAAAGAAAATCATATTATACAGAAGAAAAAGCCTACTTTTTTGCAATGCTATAAGAAAGGAATACTAAATTATAAATTTAATTTTTTATTTATTATATAAAATTTTGCATAGTTGTAATCCTGATCATTTATTTATACTATTAGTTAATATTTAATATAAAATAATAAGTTGTTTTTCCAAAATACATGTAAATTATTGCTTTCAATATTTAATTCTTGATCATTTGTAAAAAATATGTGAAGAGCATAAAAGCTAAACAGTAACTTTTTTATTTAAAAACTCACCGAATCAGTTAATTATTAATTAAAAAAATTGATCTAACATGAAAATCAATTTATTTTGAAAAAATTAGAAAAAACAAACACTAAAAATAAAAAATACTGTACTTACAAGAATATCATTATTGCATTCAATATTTGTTATTAACATATGTTTTGATGAAGTTAATTTATTTACTAAATAATTTATTTCTTTTTGCAATTTTTTAATTTTTTAAATTAATGAATTTACTTAATATTTTTCGAACATACCAAATATTTTTGTATATAAATAAATAAAATAAAGCAAATTTTTTATTTGATAACATTTATACATTATTAATATTTTGATCAATTTTTCTCATATCGTTTTTTCATGTCTCAGTTTAAAAAGAAATTGTAATTTTGCTATAAATATTAAAAATTTAATCATTTTTCTAAGTTTTTTTTTCTTAAAGATATATTATAATATTTTTCGTGTTTTGCATTATTGTGCATGAATTTTTGTAGGAAAAATCTATAGGATTGTTTTTAGAAAATTTTGTAAAATTCAGTTATTTTTTAAAATTACTTAAACCCCAGAAGAAGTGTAAGTTTTTTCACTGATTTGTGATTTATGTCTTAATAAATATTAAAGATTTTAACAATTAATTTTAATTATTATTTCATCAAGGAATTAGATTTTAATGGTAATTACCATTATTTTATTTAACAAATTTTCATAATATTTTTAAGCATATTTTGTGTTTTCTCTGATGAAACTTCTAATTTTTCAAATTTCATTTTATTTATTAATAAATTTAGAAAATTTTAAATAGATCATTCATAATTTTATCTTTTGCTCTCATGGAGTCTTTTTAAAGATTTATTATCCAAATTAATATATTGTTTTTAAAACTTTACCTTGTCTGTTTTTTCAAAAAATTAAAACTTTAAAAATTAATCGTATTTTTGTTTTACAAAGAAAAATCATTGTACTTATAATCAAAAATTGATGTTTTTTGCGTTTATTTGGTATAATGAGAGTTTGAAATTAACATCATTTTTTATAATATTATCGGTGACCCTCCTGGCACATCACAAAACTATGTCGAAATACAGTAACAATTTTTTTGTTTTTTATTTTCAGATATTTTCAGATTTTAATTATTTTTTTGTGAAGACGTCAAAAGGTGATAATATTGTTGTTACATTATTAACTTAACATTATTTTTTCATTCAGGAGGTTTTAAAAACATATAAATTTGGTATTTTCAAATAAAAAAAAACATAAATTTCAATTCGAAATTATAAGATAAAATAAATTTTATTATTAATATTTATAAATAGGCATTAAAATCTTCAAATTCGTTATTATTTTATTTTTTTCTCCTAATTTTAATATGATTCGTATTTAGAATTAATTAATTAATTAATTAATTTTGATTTAATTCAAATAATTAAATGTTAATATTTTAGTTCGTTTTCTATTTTATAACGAGAAAAAATAATTAATAAAATCTTCGAATTTTCTAATAAAAATCATTCCATCTCCTTGTGAGTTTTTACAATAAATTTTTAATTTTTTACTTCCGCCGTTTCAAATTACTTTTATTTAATTTTTTACTATTTAAATTCTTTATTTTTGTTTGTATTATTTTTATTTATTTGCAAAACTGTTGCATTTAATTTCAGTAAATTTAAGTTTCGTTATTATTTAAAAAATCATAGTTACTTTTTTTTTTAGAAAAAACCTCCACCATTCCAATAAATTCATAATTAATAATTTGTCAAATACTTTTATACAGAGCTCCTAGATGTGAGGCTTTAGCCTCATTTTGTGGTTTTTTGGTAGGCAATGAGGCTAAATTTTTAAAATGAGGCTTTGAAGCTTTTGTGGTTTTTTGAGAAATTTTGAGGTTTTTTGTGGTTTTTCGGGGAAGTCAGAATCTGTTAAATTTTATGATTAATTTTGATAAATTGGCATATGTTTGACAAACATTTAATATTTTTAAACCATAAATCATATCCTAATTATATCAAAATTTTAATTATCAATAAAATACAAAATGTCAACAAAGAAAAAACATCGAAAAATTAAAACACATACAAAATTTATGATGCTGATAAAGTCCGCTTTTAAGAAATAATACGAATTTATTTTTAAGAAATAATATGAGTTTTCAAGTGTTGAGCACTTTGCAACATATATGATCAAAAATGAGTGTACTTATCTAATGCATGGAATTATAATTGAATAAATAACAAAAAATAGATAAAATAATTTACCTTTTTTATAAAAAATTTTTAAAATCAATAAAAAATCGAAAAAAATTGAAAAGTTTATATTCATTGAAAATAATAATTTAAGACAAAATCTAAAATAAAATACTAAATAGATAAAAAAAATTAAATGCAAATTAAAATAAAAGCTAAACATTAACTTTTTTAATTAAAAACTCACCGAATCAGTTAATTATTAATTTTTAAAAAAATTGATCTAACATGAAAATCAATTTATTTTGAAAAAATTAGAAAAAAACACTAAATGAACAGTAAATTAAACAGGGAATAATATTATATTCAATAAATAAGGCAGGTCTCGTGATGTCAAAGGCCACTCCACAAGAGAATCATATAATACAGAATAAAAAGGCTATTTATTTTTCAATTCGACAAAAAAGAAATTATAAAATAATAATAAAAAATACTCAACTCATATTTACTTTAATTTGATTAATTTGATAGCTCTTCATTTATAGTTTTTAATTAGATTTATGGAAACTGCTTAAAACTTTTATTATAAAAATTTTAGATTGACATATCATAGAAAAAGATAATTATTAATTTTTTAATAAGTTTAACTTGAATACATATTATTTCTGTCTTAAATAATTTTACAATATAAATGAACGTAAATTCACATCATTGATTAAATTATTTATTTGATTTTTGCTATAGTAAGTAATTATAATGTTTTGTAATTTTTGAATTTGATAATTATTTGTTATTAAATATAAATAAATTGACATGGATAATTGAAACTATTAATATTAATTTTTGGGAATTATACAGAGATCATTTTTTGTTCATTTTATGAAAAGCACTTAAACGTTTATTACAAATATCAAATCAAATGCTATCATCCTCTTTCCAGACATCTCTCATAATGTCGTTATATGTGGTGAAACTATATTTTTTATAATATGAAATTGTTTTATAATAGTTTTTTTATAATTCATACATTATATATTTGTTATAGCTAATTTTTTAGTTTATGTTTTAAGGAGTTTTTTTGACAAAATATTCATATATATTGTCTTTAAAAACTATATGATAGAATTTGTTTTTAATTGCTTTAATATTATCATATCATAAATATTTATTAAATCAAATTGCTGAAAATTTATCGTACTCCAACATTGCACTATGTAATTATTAATTAAACATTTTTTCATTTTTAATATAGAAATTTATAGGAATAAAATTAAAATCTGTTAAATATTTTTTCTGCAAATAAAATTAATTTAAAAATGAAAATGCATTTTAAAAGGGATTCTTATAAATTAGAAGTTAATTGGGAAAATATGACAAAAATTCAGTTCATTTTTAGGAAATTTTATTTCGCGCAATACTACTAAATAGTAGTTATTTATTTTAAAACTTATAAATAATGTAAAAAATTTTATTATTTAAAATTTGGCCTAAAAACCCGAAATTTTTTTTGCCAAAAATCTATTAACCTAAAATCTTAATATAATTATAAATTTTATTCAGTCCTCGATTTAAAGCTTACCAACGGAGCAAATATTTAGAGCTCGGTCTGTACCTAGATCTAGGCCTGTATTTTTCCTGGGTTCAGGTACAGGTAGGTATATGCTAATTTTTGTTAACCTATATTTTTTCTGCGCCTGTTTGTTGGATGTGAAGTGAGGAGAAGAGAGCGAACATCGCCAGCAACCAACATAAATTCCATTTACATTTATTTATTTTAGTGTATGGGTGAAAATTTTTGATAGGAATTTGTGTAAGAAAAATTGTTAAAAATAATTTTGCCAAATATTTTCATAAATTTCCTAATTATTATAATTTTGGCAATTTTTATTCATTGCCATTTTATGTGAAAAATAAATAACAAATCTTGTTAAACTAATTATTCTATTAATATTAATGAATCAAATTATTTTTTTTAGAAAAAAAATTATTATAAAACAAATTTATGCACTCACTTTTCATATATTCTAAAATTTTGCTAATAAATTAAATCAGGCATTCTTGCAATAAAGTTATGAGCGCTTGCTAGAACTAATATTCAACTAAAAAATAAAGTGTCAGAATCATTGATGCATCATTGAATTAAAAAAATCCGGAATACAGATTAAAGTAAAATTAATAATAAATGCAAAATCAAATTTAAAAATTAAATTATTATGGGTGCCATATGATTGGTAGCCTGCGCAAGTGATTATTAGTATTGCTGGATCAAATGAACATTATTTAATCACTTTGATTTAGGATTGTTTATGTTATAAAAAATGCTTTTAAAATCTTTAATTTTTCTTATTATTTTTAATAAAAATGGTAAATCTTTTAGTGCGATCGGTTTATTTTTTTGATATTTAAACATCGCACAATGAAATTAATTTTTAAAAAATTAATCATTTTTGTATATGTATATCCTTTTATCATGGATGGGAAAGGAATGGGCACTTCAGGAGTTCTGAGTTCCGTATGACTTTGTTGTTATTCAGATAAAAATTAATTTAAATTTTAAGAAAGTTACGAGAGATTATGGGTAGGTCGACAGAGTTGGTGAAGACAAATAATAAAAGCCAATTTGTATCAATGCCATTTACTAACCAAAGCTAAATTAATAAATATTTATTTGTTGTTTTTAACAAATTTATCTCATCAGAATTTTTACTTTATCCCGTACAATTATTTTTATTTTTACTTTTCTTTTTTAAAATTTATGATTTCAAAAATATTCATAAATTTTATTTAATAATTTTCATTTAAATGTTATTCTTTGAGTAATATCAATTGTGCTTTCTCGCAGCGAACTTCTTCCTGGTTTTTTTTCAATAGGTCAACCACAAGTTTTATTCGATAAGCAAAATTATTCTGAGTTTTATTATAAATATAGTGGTATGCAAATAAAATTTTGTAAAATTTATATATTAATAAATGTTTTATTCCAATTTTTAAAATGCATTTATCAAAATGAGCCTAGTTTTTCATAAATATTCAGCTTTTCGGCACCGATAGCCCATAACATCTTCTTATCTATTTTTTTTCAATCTGTATATTAATATTTTAATTTTTTGTTTAAATAAACTTCCTCACTTATATTAATATTAAATAAACATAGCTTTTCAGACTTTTTGTTTTGACTATTGGATTTTTTTTTGCTATTTAACTATATGAATTTTTTAAGCTCTAGTAATTGATTATATTATCGTTGACAATGAAATTAAAAATTAAAAAAAAGAATATTAAATTTATAATTAAATTATCTTGGTGAATGCTTTTGTTCGTAAAACTTAAAATGATCACTTTATTATATGTATAATTTTAATTATAAAATTTAAATTTTGTTTTTCAATGGGCAATTAGATCGTCAGAATTAATTTAATGATTTCTTTCGTCTTTCTTATTATTATTATTATAATTTATGTAATTATGCTAATATATAAATTTTTAATAAAATATGTTTTTCCGTATGTTTTTAATTTAATAGTTATTTTTTGAATTAATATATATTTCAATGAGAAATGTACTCCTTTTTTTGTTCAGGCTTGTTTGTATTAATTATATTTTTTCATTATTTATATATCATTCATATATCATTATGGCTTTGTTTCTATATAATTGCATATATGTCGGAGCCAATCTATGAATTTTGCGTCTTGGCTAGCCAAAATGAATTGTCGCTTACATTTTTACTCAATTTATTTCAAAAAGAATTGAAATTTAAACATTGTCTCGTCTAAAAAATAGCATATAAGTTTTAATTTATTAGTTATCATTCCTTATAATTAAAATTATGTAACTTATCGATAAATTTATTAATCACACAACTAATTATAGTATAGCTTGGATATCCGAAAGTCTAATTTTTATTTTCTATTTCCGCAATTTAAATGATTTTTTTTGTTGTTAACATTTGAATAGTCTTTTTAAATTTTGAATTTTGAAATGTCATATTTTATTTATTATTTTTAAAAGTGAATTTGTTAATTGCCATTTTTGCCAGCACCAGACTGAAAAAAGTATCATATAATATATATAATTTATGATTTTTCTAATTATTATTTTGTTTTTGAAAATATTATATGATTTTATACATTTATTGTATTATGCTAATTAGTATTGATGCTAAAAATATGACAAAAAATAGTCAAAATATATACATAAATATGTAAGAAAAACCCCGAAATATGTATAAAAACCCAAAATACGTAGAATAATGAATAAAAAATTTTTAAAATGTTCGTTAAGTGTTAAATAAGCACAAAATGGCAGAAAATGACATAAATAAGTTAGAATCATCTTTTAACATTTTAAAAAATATTTTGGTATTTTTATGGGTAAATTAAAAAAAACAGTTTTTATTTTTTCACAAGAAATTTCTAAAAAATTTTAAAAAATTCGAAAAATATGTATAAAAAATAAAAAATTCGCAGTTTTATTTATATTGATTATCATATTAATATATTTAATGTTTTTGTAATTTGTATTTTTTGGAGAAACAATTTCCAATACAATGTATCGAATGTACTAATAAATAAAATATAAATTATTTCTATTTCAAATTGTTTTTTTCCTATTTAATAGAATTATTATTTTTATTCTTTAAAAATTTTATATAGAAAATTCATTTAAAATAAGGTTATAAAAAATCAATAAATTAATTTTTTTTTGTTATATTGATTAGATTAAATGAATAAAACATTCTTACATTGCAATTTTTTATTTTTTCTTTCTTGCTCATTTTCGAGAAACTTTTCTTCCCATTGCTTGGTCTTGAGTTGTGCATAAATCCAAATATTTTAGTTTCCTTTATTAATTATTCTCTTAATAATGCTATAAATTAAGTGTTTAATTTCGTTTTTTTATATATTATCCAAAGATTCATACATCATTTTTAATTATTGAAATTTCATATTATTTTCAATGCCAATTTCTAAAATGGAATTAAGCTTTAAAATAAAGCTTTTGCTTTTAAAAATGCAAAATCTATCCAAATTTTTCTCGATTTTAACATTTTTTAGCAATTGTTTTCATATTTTTTATATTTAAACATAAAATTTCCATATGTTAAATGAGTTAACAATTATTTATGTAAGTAAACATTTAAATGTTAGTAATTTTTTTTATTAAATATAACTTTTTTACAAATTAATAATTGAAAAAAAATCATTTGTAGATTATTTATTTTTATAGTGTTGATGAATTTTATTTTGTGATAAAAATGATTAAATCTATATTTTAATCATAGAAATAAAATTTCCTGTTCAGCTGCTCGTTTGTATATTTTCGTTTCATAAACTATAAAAAAATAATATATATATTTTTATTCAAATCATCATTGAAATAAAATTATTTAATTGAAATATTTTTAGAAATTTTATCGTTTAAAATTTATGTGTTGATCTCGTCCTTTTCAAGACATGCCAAACAGTATCTTGTGTTGTTCGGACGAAGGTTCTTGCTTAAGTTCATCAATAATCTTTCTTTAAAATAATTATATTTCTAAATTTTAGCTCACTAAATAAATAAATTGTATACGATTGTCAATTGTACGAATTTTAATCGTTTAAAAAAAATTTTTTAATAAAAAGGTAAATATTTACTTTTGAATTAATTTATGTTTTTTAGATAAAAGTTTTTAAATTTTCAAAATTATCATTTATTTTTGAATAATATTCCAAATATTTTGAAATTAAACATTCATAACTATAATAACTTTCATTATAATAAAACTGATATTTATTCTGAATAAGGTAAAAGCAAATTGTATTATTTAATGTTTTAAAATTTTTATTTAGAATTTTGATGAATTGATCAATTTGCATGATAACTTTAAAGACTTATAGTTTTAATTTAAAAGTGAAAAAATCATGAAAAAAGTCAAAAAATGAAAAAAAAATGAATATTTTTTGACTTTTTCCAAGACTTTAGATGGCATGGAATTTTTTAAATTTAGTTATTTGAATTTTTATGCATTTAGGCGAAAAATAAAGTTAATTCTTTGTTCACGGAAAGTCATAAAAAGTTCAAGTATTTCTCTAATTACATTTAGATATTTAGTTTGAAAATTCTTTAAATCATTATATTGTTTGAATATTATATTTCATTTTTATATTTGGAATAAATATCTTAACATAAATTTAAATGAAAAATATTATACAAAATGACAAAAATTTAGAAATTGTTTTTGCACATAATAAGTATCGCTATTTCCATATTTTAAAATTTTTAAAATTTAATCTTTTAATTTAATGTATAAAATATCCAATAAAATAATGTGAAACTATAATAATCAATTAAGCATGCTCGTTAATTTTTTATTTTATAAAAGAACTAAGTTTACGACCCATAAATTGGAAATTAAACTAAAAAAAAAAAATTCTCAGTTCGCTCATCACCTAACTTAAAAAATGAAAAGTTGAAATTTTATAGAAAGACTTCCCGTTCGGAAATCTACCCACTACTTGTTTTTATGTTCCCTTCACAGAACAAAATTTATTAAAAATAAAATAAAATCCTTAACATACAGGATCTATGTATTATATGTGATTCACAAATTCTCAAAGCGATTCAACAACAAATTCAAATAACTAAACATCCAAAAAGGCAGCATTGATTTAAAAGATAACAATAAATTTTATAATCCATTATATAATCTTAAATGTTGTAAATGCAAAAAAAAAAAATTTATAATAAACATTCTAAAAAAGTATGAAGGTGTATTTACGTATATTTAATTTAATACAATAATAAAATTATAAGTTTGAACCATATTTAAATAGATAAATTTTAATTAATATTTACATATAGCTTTTCATTAAAATATTTTAAAATAATTATAAAATCCGTGTCTTATGCTTAATCTATGAAAAAATTTAATTTTTGAATTGCGACAATCCAAAATAAATTAAAAATTATATGAAAACAAAAAATAAAATAAAACAAAGTGCTCCATTTATACGGAAACTGGATAAATTAATTTGATTTTTTATATATCAATTAAGGTCGCAATGATTTTATATTCATTAGAAAAAAAATTATATCGGTTTTGTATAAAATCAAAAATCTCATCGTCATTATAAAATATATTTTTAAATAAACCTAAAATAATTAAATTCAAATGTAGTGAATAATAAAAAAATATTCATTTCAAGTACCTTATCAACAAAAATTAATATATTTTAAAATATTTATTTAAATTTACAATCTCAATGTATATACTTTTATCAAAATCACAGACATCTCTATGTCTATTCCGATATTCGGTTGGGCGAACGAATTTCAATGCGTGTTCAATAAAGGAGACCTAGATTACAGAGCGAAAACATTTATATATTAAATATTACAATTTATGACACCTTATACGAAAAGAGAAACAACAAAAGAATAAATTCTATATTTTTTAATATCTTCCAATTTATTATCATAAATATTTTAGAATTTTTGGTCAGTAAAAATGTAAATATTTGGGAAATTAAAAAAAAATTTAATAAGAGATGGTTTACAGGACGAAATCAATAAAAAATAAATATAAATTTTCATTAATAAAAATTCTAAGTACATTTATATCTTCCTTAAAAAATTACTCTAATTAGTCAAATGATAATTTTAAAATTAATTTACCAGGAATATTCTCATACAATTTAGCATTTCGAGCAAATTTTATTTGTGTTAAGTTGATGCTTAGTTTCATATAAAAAAAACAACAACTAGAGTATATTATCACTAATATTATCTCAAAATAAATATATCAACTGTTTTTTGAATGAAAATTAATTAAAAAGGTAAATGACCAACATATTTCGCTCAAAAGTCTGCCAATTCATGGATTGGCTCCGGAAGATTTATTCGAGTGTATCTAAACATAAAATATAACAAAGACATAATGACTTATATTAATATAAGCAAATATGAAATTTTAATCTAAAATAGTGTATTAAATTAAATGAAATAATTAAGGTAAAAAATACAAAAACTTTAATCAAACCATGTATCATCGACTGAATAATATATTCAGTTTGTGTAGTAAAATTTTTTTATTATTTATTTATTTTTTGCATAATTATATTTAATATTAATCACATAATATATCGGCTTGAAATATGATGTAGTTTTTAAACCAAGGTTAAAGACAATGAAAAAAAATTTTATTTTTTATATTTATTTTCTAATTTATTAATATTTTAGTGTTGCGGTACCTATTATTTTAAATATCATTTCAATATTTATATAAAAATAAAATCAATATTTATTAGCCTTGTTATCAAATATTAACTCAAAACTCAAAGGGCCAAAAATTGAAAAATATTTTTGAATTTTTATAATTCTAAAAAATATGAAATGTAAAACAAACATATTCGTGATCAGCACCGAAAATTGCCCAGAAAAATATTTTTCACCCGCCTTTTGGCCAAAAAAAATTCCGAAAATTTCTAGGGGGCCTAGCTCGAAAATTTTTGAAAATTGCCGAACATGAAGTACACCATTCGAAAGAGTATAAAAAGCTCTACAATTTTTCTCTAGACAATTTTTGGCTAAAAACAACGCCTGACGAGTTATGGGCCCGGGACTCAAATGTCCCGCTTAGGCCAAAAAATTTTTATATTTCCGGAAAAAAGAGAAATTTTTCCAAAAATTACCAGTCGATAGAGCTTGAAAAACTCCTTCCTAAAAGTGGTCTCCGTTTTCCCGAGAAAATTCTTAAAAAATCATAAAATACGAACCCAAAAACCTCCTAGGGGACCTAACTCGAAAAAAATTGAAAATTTTCAAAATTCTAAAAAATGAAAAAATCGAGCTCATTGAGCTCTTCAATAAGTCTGCTGCCGCTCCTTCGGTCAGATCAACCCTGGCGTGTTATTCGCCTGGTACTGAATTAGAAATTTTGAGCAGGCTTCACTTGCTCACAAATGCAGACCAGGGAGTTGCTCGAATAAAAAATAAAAGCATCTAGAGGACCCTTTGGAGGGTTGCCTTTTCAGCGAGCACTTTTTGTTCGAGTTTTGGAAAAAAGTTATGGGCCTTCAACTGCAAGCAAAAACGTAAAATAAGCCCCTGGTATTCAGTTGGCAACCGGACAGGAAAATCCGTATTTTTCCCAGATGCCTTGTCTCTAGTTACCCGCCTCTGCAAAATTTCAGCCCGGTGCGCTTAGCCGTTCCCGAGATTTTTTCCAAGATTTTTTGATGACTTTAATCTGATTTTTAACATAAAAATGGTGGAAATTGTGCCAATAAATGGCTAAAAACAAATTTACAAAATTGATTATGATTCCGACCACACAAAATTATTCAGACATAAATAAAATCATTTTTTCTGTTTTTTGGATTAAAATTAAACGATTTGGTCAACGGGTGCTTGACGACCGTGGTTTGTTTACCATAATCCAAGTATCCCGAATAAAGACGTGATACCAAGGCATTGACTTGTGTCATCAATTTGTTAATGTCTTCCTCCGCAGCTTTTCTCGCAAACACCTTAATAATGCTCTGTATGAACATTGTTCCATAGTATCGGGGTCAAAATGTGACAAAACCGGCATAAGTAGAATAAGCAATAAAGAAATCAATGTGTGAGGGCTCCTGGTACCTGAAATTAAAAAGACAAAAATAAATTTTAAAGCTCTGTATGAAAATCAATTTTTGAAGTTTTGTTTTAAACTCACTCGATCCTGAAAATTTCGAATCGGTCTTCCTGGTCTGTCGAACTTCTTGACGACTTCGCGCTTCAGTCGACTGTCGCCGATGATTTTTGTGAGATTGTGTGTTTTTTCTTCGACTCTGGGCACACCCCTGTCCACACATTCTTAAATTTAAATTATTAAAATATAATCAGGAATTGTTACTACCTCCTCGACACGCCTGGAAGAAAAACTTAAATTGGATTATGTGATATTTTTTAATTTAAAAATAATTTACAATTTGGGTTTTTCTTTTAGAGCTGGGCAATTTTCTCCATTCATTAGGTTCATTAAAACGCGGATGTTCACTGGGATTCCATCTGTTTCCAATCACATGTTCAAAAATTCCATGAGCCAGTTAAGGTTATTGAACTAAAAAACAACTATATTAAAAATTATTTAAAATTTACCTGTCTCCATTGAAATGTGGCCGAAAATACGAAAATTTTTCAACCGTTTTGAGCATTGACTTAATTTTTATATTTAATTTATTCAATATTTACTTGGGCGTTTAAATTTGATTGACATATGTGCTGTATCCAAAATTACTCAAATGTTGATGAAACATCTCGACATCGGCGTTGGAACCATGGCGGGTCATGGAGACGTCTTCATATTTTTCGTTATTAATTATTAGAGCCAGACCACGTTCACGTGATTTCGATATCGTATACACCTAAAATTTACTTGATTAAAATGCTAAAAATATTTATTTTTGATTATTTCAATTTACTAAGCTGCTCTCTTGTTTGGGCCGCTTTGCTTTAGCAACTGCATTTTAATTTGATCTTCAATTTTTAGGTGGCAGCAGCGATGATTTCGCACTTGTCTCGCTCCATTTCATGGCCTGTGCCTTCTTCTTCATCTGAAGATTCCGTTGATTCCTCCGTTGATTCTTCCTAAATTTATAAAAATTTTGATTAGAAGAAGTACATCAGTGATTGGAAGAGGTGCAACTGCAACAGTGATTAAAAGAGGTACAACAGTGATTGGAAGAGGTACAACAGTGATTAGAAGAGGTACAACCGTAATCAGAAGAGGTACATCAGTGATCAGAAAAGGTACAACAGTGATCAGAAGAGGTACAACCACGGGGTGATAGAGGTACAACAGTGATTAAACAGGTACTGCATTGAGGGTTTTTAAGTAAATAAGAATTTTTTTATTTTATAGTAAGTACTACCAAAATAAAATACAAAAAAGGCAAAGAGGGGCACTTCTCAATATTGTACAGGGCGCCATCTTTGGCGAAAAATGGCCTTTGTTATAATTTTTAAATGTTTGTTCCTTTTTCCTGTTAAGGGGGGAACATAAACAAGTGCAAGAGTGTATTTGCTCAAACAAAGGTATTTTGGCAAAAATTCTGAAGGAAATTCGGAAAGTGGAACTTTGTGCTCTGAGAATTGTTACATTCATGAGAATGTCACAAACTCACATATGAATTGCCAAAAGAAACCCTCTTAAATGACTACCAATGTCAAGGTCATTTTTGGATGGATTCAGAACACATGTTTAAAAAGGACATTTTATGTCCAGCAGTCGATGAGTGCGTACTCATCGAATGCTATTTATGCATGGAACAATTTGCAAGCCCAACGTGTTATCCGTTGGTGTCCTTCATGTCAGCTGGACGACTTTGCCTTTCCTTTAATTTGGCTGATAATCCAATTTATCAGGCCAATAGTCTATTTCGCCGTGCCAAACCAACATCAAAGAGAAAGAAGGCAAAGGAGAACGACTTCACACAATTGGACTTCACAGCGTGTCTTCAGGACAACACCATTCATTGTCCTTTTTGCTGTCTCTCTCCACCAATCAGTTGGAGCAGAGACTGTAGCAATTATGGCAAAATCAGAAAAATGCTTTAAAAACATGGCAAGCATTAAATGCATTGTCGAAAACTCAGCAACACTGACAATGTTACCAGCAGGTCAAATAAACACTCTTCTGAAAACAGATGAAGGTGTTCTGTTTGGTTCCATAAAAATTGTGCTGAAAGCATTAGCACTCGAATGCCAAAGCTACACCAAAGCTTGTCAACGTTCATATGAAATAAATATTTTGGCGGGCAAAGATGCCCAAAGATAGGCTCATGTGAAGGAAATTATTGTGGCGAAGTTCGCCACAATACCTCTATTCCTGAGCTGAACGATGCCAACGGTTATCCTGGCAATTCATTTTGCCTGGATATTACCACCTTTTGGGGCAACAAATGCCTTTTAGACGGCAGTACCTGCCTATTCTACCGTTGGTATGCAAAACCAAAATCTAAAACAATTTATGAAGTCATAGGCTGGGAATTTGTTGTATATGCAACAATTCGCCTGAAGTCAATAAATGAAAAAGCCAAATCGATCTTGACGAGAGAGCCATTAAAATTGACTTCAAGTGCAGAAATCGCCAAGAATCAATTGAATTCAATTGCTGCTTTGGCTTACAAGCATGCAGATTGCCTGCCCGATCATTCAGAGGATTAGTGAACTGCAATTGCCGTTCACACAATCCGGAAAAATTAATGGAAAGTCCTGAGCGAAGATTTCCATTAAACATCAAAAATTTTCAACTGAGAAACGGTGGGCGAAGAATTCTCGCTTTGACAGGATTTAGTCCTGTTCAATTGAACCTTCAGATCGAAGGTCTTCAAATGGCTTTGGAATTACACCAAAGTCTTTGCATAATTCTGCCATTGAATGTATCTGGATGTTACAGCTGTTCTACTGAGCACAATTTCGATATGTGTGCTCGACAAATTTGGGCAATGCACTTGCCGAAATTACATGTGACGACGGAACACATTTTTCCCACAAAATGTGATTCCAACGCCACAATTTACCAAACAATTTTGGCTTTCGATAAAGCCAGAATTCAAACAAAGTGCCAAACAAAATGTTTGGCAGGAAAAACATCATTTGAAATTGCTGGAACATTGCATTATATCCAGTATCAACAATTGGAAGATTTTAACTCTTATCTTTCCAAAAAATAAATCGGCCAGTCAAATTGGCTGAATTGGAATTTTGATTGGAAGGCCACCCTTTGGTCCTTAATTGGCCTCCAATCATCCTTCACCTTTCTAATGATTATTGGTTTAGGCATTATTTGCCTCATCATTTCATTAAAATTTCTCATTTTTAGACTTTAGAAATTAAGTTCCTGGTCTCTGATGAGAAGGGACTACAATACACTAAATACTGTAATAATGATACATTATTTGGCGCGGGGAGGATCCTTTGGATATGATAGATCCTTTGGATATGATAGCGAATCACGTCCGATCAGTCTTATCCCCGCCTACTTCCTTAAAAAATCCTCTAAATAGGAGGACTGAATTTGACTCGAACACATTATTCGCAATGTCTTACCACAGTTCTGGTCAGAATCAGGGCAATTTTTCACTATTTCTCGTTCAAAATATAATTGCAATAACGGACACTTTATTTTTCTTAAATATTTAATAAACAAAAAATACTCAAATTATAACAGGAACATACAAAAATTTGGTTACAGCGCGCATTGGCGAACTGTTATGCCGGTCTCGTACCTCAATTAATTAAATATAAATCGAGAATATTTTTTGTTCTTAAAAATTGGGTACGGCTATTTTATTCGTGTCTCGAACTAATATCAGATGTATATTTTTATACAAAAAATTTAAATGAATCTTAAAAAATAAAATATTTTAGTTCAGCACCAAAATTTATCAAGTCACTTCCCAGCATTTCGCCAGCCTTTTTCAACAAAGCCCAAAATTTCTTGGTTTTTTTGGAAAAAGCGCGCGCAAAAATAACATTTTTAAAAGCAAAAAAAATTGTCGTTGCGTTAAAATCGCAAAAATTTGGCAATTTGGTGAAGCTCTGTTAACAAAGTGCACTCAAATTTTCACAATTTTCTCCGGCGGTGCCTATTGGCACCGCCAGACCTCCTAGTCCCTAAAAATTAAAAAAAAAGCGCACCGCGGAAAAATTTTTATTGATTTTTTCTCTCGAATAAAAAATTATTTCTTATTGATTTTTGAACATATATTAAAAAAGTTTAATTGACCCGAATCCCGAATTCCGACATTTTTCTCGTCCCGAATCCCGACCCGATATTTTTCGGCCGAACAAATCCCGACCCGATATTTTTCTCGTCCCGCGGCAACCCTGGTCTGTATGCGATGCCTTATCAAATAGAATCAATTGAAAAGTTGTTACACAATAAAATTAAAATCTGAAAACACCGGAAAACCCTTGTTTAACAGTGTTTTACAAATGTAAAAAGTCACATGAAAACATTTTTTAACAGTTTTAACATTTTTAAAAAGTCACCAAAAACGCCTTTTTTAACAGTTTTTTTACAATTTTAAAAGGCACCGGAAACCACTCTTTAACTCGTGTTTTAAAAATGTAAAAATCACCGGAAACCCTTTTATTCACCGGAAACCACTTTTTTAACGCGTATTTTTATAAGTTTTTGCTTATTTTTCTGCGGCTTTAACTATAGCCCGGAAATTTCAAATTTGCGGATCCCGCTGCGGGATTGGTACTCAAAAATTTTGCGGGACGAAATCTCGCATGTATAAATCCCGCAAATCCCGCATTTAAAATTTGCGGGATCCCGCGCGGGATTGCGGGATTTTGAAAATTTTGAAAAATTTTCAATTAAACTTGAAAAAAATTTGCATAAACAAAAAACTACTGGAGCACAATTTCGATATGTGTGCTCGACAAATTTGGGCAATGCACTTGCCGAAATTACATGTGACGACGGAACACATTTTTCCACAAAATGTGATTCCAACGCCACAATTTACCAAACAATTTTGACTTTCGATAAAGCCAGAATTCAAACAAAGTGCCAAACAAAATGTTTGGCAGGAAAAACATCATTTGAAATTGCTGGAACATTGCATTATATCCAGTATCAACAATTGGAAGATTTTAACTCTTATCTTTCCAAAAAATAAATCGGCCAGTCAAATTGGCTGAATTGGAATTTTGATTGGAAGGCCACCCTTTGGTCCTTAATTGGCCTCCAATCATCCTTCACATTTCTAATGATTATTGGTTTAGGCATTATTTGCCTCATCATTTCATTAAAATTTCTCATTTTTAGACTTTAGAAATTAAGTTCCTGGTCTCTGATGAGAAGGGACTACAATACACTAAATACTGTAATAATGATACATTATTTGGCGCGGGGAGGATCCTTTGGATATGATAGATCCTTTGGATATGATAGCGAATCACGTCCGATCAGTCTTATCCCCGCCTACTTCCTTAAAAAATCCTCTAAATAGGAGGACTGAATTTGACTCGAACACATTATTCGCAATGTCTTACCACAGTTCTGGTCAGAATCAGGGCAATTTTTCACTATTTCTCGTTCAAAATATAATTGCAATAACGGACACTTTATTTTTCTTAAATATTTAATAAACAAAAAATACTCAAATTATAACAGGAACATACAAAAATTTGGTTACAGCGCGCATTGGCGAACTGTTATGCCGGTCTCGTACCTCAATTAATTAAATATAAATCGAGAATATTTTTTGTTCTTAAAAATTGGGTACGGCTATTTTATTCGTGTCTCGAACTAATATCAGATGTATATTTTTATACAAAAAATTTAAATGAATCTTAAAAAATAAAATATTTTAGTTCAGCACCAAAATTTATCAAGTCACTTCCCAGCATTTCGCCAGCCTTTTTCAACAAAGCCCAAAATTTCTTGGTTTTTTTGGAAAAAGCGCGCGCAAAAATAACATTTTTAAAAGCAAAAAAAATTGTCGTTGCGTTAAAATCGCAAAAATTTGGCAATTTGGTGAAGCTCTGTTAACAAAGTGCACTCAAATTTTCACAATTTTCTCCGGCGGTGCCTATTGGCACCGCCAGACCTCCTAGTCCCTAAAAATTAAAAAAAAAGCGCACCGCGGAAAAATTTTTATTGATTTTTTCTCTCGAATAAAAAATTATTTCTTATTGATTTTTGAACATATATTAAAAAAGTTTAATTGACCCGAATCCCGAATTCCGACATTTTTCTCGTCCCGAATCCCGACCCGATATTTTTCGGCCGAACAAATCCCGACCCGATATTTTTCTCGTCCCGCGGCAACCCTGGTCTGTATGCGATGCCTTATCAAATAGAATCAATTGAAAAGTTGTTACACAATAAAATTAAAATCTGAAAACACCGGAAAACCCTTGTTTAACAGTGTTTTACAAATGTAAAAAGTCACATGAAAACATTTTTTAACAGTTTTAACATTTTTAAAAAGTCACCAAAAACGCCTTTTTTAACAGTTTTTTTACAATTTTAAAAGGCACCGGAAACCACTCTTTAACTCGTGTTTTAAAAATGTAAAAATCACCGGAAACCCTTTTATTCACCGGAAACCACTTTTTTAACGCGTATTTTTATAAGTTTTTGCTTATTTTTCTGCGGCTTTAACTATAGCTCGGAAATTTCAAATTTGCGGATCCCGCTGCGGGATTGGTACTCAAAAATTTTGCGGGACGAAATCTCGCATGTATAAATCCCGCAAATCCCGCATTTAAAATTTGCGGGATCCCGCGCGGGATTGCGGGATTTTGAAAATTTTGAAAAATTTTCAATTAAACTTGAAAAAAATTTGCATAAACAAAAAATACGTGTCATTTTGAAAAAGAAAAGTTTTATGGGCTGGCGGGATGCAAAAAAAGGGCTAAAAATGCATATTTTAGATGTCACCCTTAAAGCAGCCAGTTTAATTTGAAAAACTTATTCATTGACGCCAAAAAAGGCAAGTTTTATTGAATAACAAAATGAAATTAATTTAGTGAAATATGGTTAATGGATAAATTATGATTGCCTTTTATTTTTGTTTAAATGATATTAGTTTTTGGCATATCTTGTGTCTGATCCTTATTAAAAAAATTAAGGGACAGAATAAATTCAAAAAGGAATAGCATTCATTAATGGACGAAAAATTTGTGCATTTCTTTTAATCGATTTGATATTTTTTAATTTTTGCTAAAAACATTAAGTCTAAAAAATAGAAATAACTACATTCTGCTTTAATTTAATTTTAATGTCCATTTTTAAACTAGATCCTTTATTACTTAAAATTCAAATGAA
>SIJG01000107.1:0-233109 GCA_023374025.1 Heterodera schachtii
GGGTTTAAAGGGAAAAAAAAGTTAGACGGAGAAAAGTAAAGTCGTTTTTTCACCATTAAAATAAAATTAACGTTAAAATTTTGGCGGATTGATTAGGCCTTGTTAAATATTAAACGGTCAGAATCGATTTAGAACGGCCCTAAACGATGAGAAAAATGCAAATTGGGTGCGCGCTTCCAAGCCCTGATTCACTTTTATTTTCTTTCAAAATATAAATGAAAATAATAAATAAATTATTTTAAATTTAAAATTATAATTTCCATCAATTTTCCGTTGGATTTGCTCCGTCGCTCGGAGAAGCTAAATGAATTTTCATTTTGCTACCATTTCCCATGCCTCACCTGGGGGGTTGTCCGGCATCTGTTCCCAACCTGGCAAATTGTCACTTTCGATGCCCAAAACACTCGCCGAAGGGGTCGTTTTCTCTGGCAGTGAAATTATGTTTTAATTACGAGATGGGCTGGGCTATCTTTTAACAATTGGCCTATCTGATGGGTTATTGGGCATTTGGTCCCACGACGGATATCCGGCATCTTCGATTTTGATCGGCTGGAACGAAGGCTGTTCCGGTCGGCCTAAACTCACTTAGCGAATCTCAAGCACTGATCAGTCACTTCACCTCCCAATGCGCCGCCTCCTCCGCCGTTTAGGGAAGGGGCGAACCAATCGATTTGCCCCACGGAGCCATGGGGCAAAAGCACCGCCAAAAGTGACACTGACCAGACAAATGCCAAGACGGAGGCCATTCTTTCAAAATGATGGACTTTTATTTTTTGGCAAATATTTCAAAAATAAATAAATAAAATTTAATTGACGAATAATGAATGAGTCCCACAAAAACATGGACAATTTGTCATAATAAAAGTGATTGCCAATTATTTTACCTGTGTATTTTATGCAATCCATGCGACAATGAAAGTGTTGTAATTATTATTAACAAATTAAGGCGGTGGAAGAGAGGGGGGGGGGGGGGGGACAATGGGAATTGGGGGGGGGCGGGGGGGGGAGAAAGTGTTGCAGCCAATTGTACGGACAGAAGCGATTTATTTATTTTGACAAAGAAAAAGAATTTCCAAATTCACTGATTGAAGCGATCGCCTCGTCACAAAAATTTTCCGGAAAAATCTAATTAAACACATGAAAAATAATTCAAATAATTAATAAAAATCAAAATGATTATGGTAATGAGATAGAGAGGAAGAAGCTTCCCAAAGAGGAATTTAATGGGACAATTGAGGCGACAATTGGTCCTAAATGATCGACCCTAACCCCTCCACGCCGAGCGACGAAAAATTTAAAATATTTTTCTATTTATAATTATTCATTTATTTCTATATTAATAATCACTAATTTCCTTCACTCCTTTGTAGAGAAAATTCCGAGCAGCAAAAAATGAAGTGGCGAAAAAATCCAATTTTGGATATATTTTTTTTGAGTGTAGTTCGAACATTCTGGAAATAAAAGGAATGAGCTTATTTATCTACAAATTTAATTTTGTGCCTAATCCACATTGTATTTATTTTCAAAATACATATTATGGCAAAACTAATGCTCGTCATAGATCAGAGGCTCAACTCACTGGTCGAGACCAATTCGTGAATGTTCGAGACTGATTGGACCATTTGTTATTGGTGACTTGTCCGATCTGTTTTTTTCCGGAATTGAATCGCATCAATAACGCGTTCATTTTGGTCTCGGCCCCGGCCGAATCGGTGAAAGCTTCGCCAAAGCCGAAAAGGAAATGGATAGAGTGACAAAGCGGTGAGCAAATGTCTAGAAAAGACGCTCGTGGAAAAGGGGACATTGTTCGTATCTTTGGCGGGGGCTGATCAGTGAGTAGGGAATGGAGCACATACACAGAAGTGCAACAATTTTTTATGAATAATTTTTTCGATTAAAATTTTAAATTGCTCATCTCGGCACTCCAGAAAAGTTCGTTAAAAGGGGTGATTATTTACACGTTTTTTACGGCGCGCTTTTTTTAAAAACTTTTTGGGAACATGGGGGGGGGGGGTCCGGCGGTGCCGATAGGCGCCGCCGGGAAAATTTTGTATTTTTTTATGCGATTTGTTAACATATTTTGTCTAAAAAATTACAAAAGTTTTGTAATTTTTAGCAAATATTGGAAGAAAATTAAGGTTTATTAGGGTCCGGCGGTGCCGATAGGCGCCGCCGGAAAAATTTTGAAAATTTCAGTTCAATTTATTAACAGAAATTATACAAAAATTACTAATTTAAAAAAAAAAAATTTTTTTTTAATTTCCGAAAATTTCCGACTTTTCATCAAAAATTTCGGAAATCGGAATTCCGACGACCAAATTTTTTCGGAAATCGGAATTCCGTGCCATCCCTGACGCGCACTGCTAGATGCCCTTCACGATCGAAATGTCGATAACAACCAGGAAAATGGAAGCAAATCCGGATTTTTGAATAAAATTTCATTTTTTTTCAAATGTTTTCACCATTTCATATTTTCACTATTGAATATTTAATGTGCACATATTTTCTCAGATTTTTAAAGGCATTTTTTGGTAAAGATTTTCCTAAAAACCTAAAGAATTTTTGAAAGAACCTATTTTGCTTATTTTGGCGTTTTGCCCAAAATAACAAAAAAAACAATAAAACAAAAATACACCCCCTTTGAAGAGACCTAAAATTTTTTCAGAAAATATACCTCTAAGAATCGACCAGACCACGAAAATTTTCAAAAAAATACCCCCAAGAAATAAAAAATTTCTCAAAAATTCATCCCCAAAATTTATTTGTTTATTTATTTACATGAATTTGTGATTTTGAAAATTATTTATCTTAAACATACTGATTTGGCTTAATTTTATTCTTTTTCGTATAAAATTTTGTCATTTTTTACGCCCCTAATTTGAGACTTTATAAAGCCTATTTTCCATTTTTAGTGCCTATTTTGGGGGGTTTTTTAGAGCCTAAAAATGGTATCCCTATTTTTCACTATTCCAGACCTTTTGAAACTATTTTGGCATTTTTCCTCATTATTATGTTAATATTTCGAGATTTTTTATAACGACCCTTTATTTAGATAAGCAAAGTCAAAAGGATTTTAAATGGGAAGCGATTCTTTGGAGTTCTCCAATATTTTTCAGGAAGAGATGGGAGGATTCGTAAGTCCCTTTTCCCTTCAAAATAAATTTTAATTTTCCCTCAGAATGAAGGCTTTCTCAAATTATCACGCCAGAATGTGCAATTCAAGAATAAAGGCACTGGGAAAGTGTTGACAATTACTGAGTCGGACATTGACCACTTGGGATGGCAAAAACTGGGGAATAAGCCCGGCCTGAAAGTGGTGACCAATTCAGGGGTGCACCATCGTTTTGGCGGTCTCAAAGAAAACGTTTGTAATTATTTTAAGCGTTTGAATACATTTAATTTAGGATTATGAAAGGGTTTCCGCTTTTACGAATGCGAAATGGCAAAAGACTCTAAAGAAGAACGAATTGTCTCTGAAAGGATGGAATTACGGTGACGCGGAATTTGAAGGTTATTCTTTTTTATTTTCGGTGATTCATTCCCAATTGATGTGCTAATTTAATACAAACCCTTAACAAAAGTCACTCGCATTTGATTAAGGTCAAAATCTGGTTTTCAATGTGGCTGAAAAAGTGGCGTTTGAAATTCCTCTTTCAAATGTCATGCGCTGTCAAACCGCAAAATCGGAAGCGATCGTCGAATTTCATCCTAACGAGGAATGCCCTGTCCAATTGACTGAAATGCGCTTTCACATTCCTTACGATCCTGAGAATGAGGACCAAGATGTAGTTGAGGTAAAAAAAAAGCTATGAAAAATGAGAGGAAATCGGAGGGGAATGAATCGGAGGCGGGAGATGCGTATACCCTAATTCCTCCGGTAATCCTGTACTTTATTGGTCCCTAAAAAAAAGAGAAAAAATATATACTTTATTGGTCCCTAAAAAAATAGAAAAAAAATAGAGGGTTTTATGCGATTCTGAGTAGTACTCGGGGGTTTTCGGGGTCCTGGCTGAATTTTATTAACGCCGCCAAATCCGCTTAATTCAAAATATTTCTAACTCAACAAAATAACTTTTTATGCGGTAAAAATTCTGTTACTTGTAAGCTACACCTTATGCGCCGGGCTTTTTCTTTAGCTCCAAAACCCATCGTCTCCCGGGAATGGTTTTCCCAAGCCGAGTTCCTGAAATGATTGTTTTTTTTTTCATTTAGGAGTTTCGCAAAGAAGTGCTGCGTTTCGCAGAGGTGGAAAGCGAAGCCGGCCAAGCGATTGCCACTTTGTCTGACATTCTTCTCGCCACTCCCCGCGGTCGTTACGAAATCAAAGTGTTTCAGAACCATTTATCCTTTCACGGAAAGTCTTACGATTACAAAGTGCCGCTTAAAACGATCACACGAATGTTTTTGCTACCCCACAAAGACGGACGCCACATGTATTTTGTATTGCACGTAAGTGGAGCAAAATCATGGAGAAAAAAAAGGAAAAAACCAAAAAAAAAAAACCTTTTTTATGGCATTAGGGTACAATCCTTGTGCAGAAACAAATCTGTGCTATCTCTTCATTTTAGTAATAGGAGATTCGAATCGATGTTCAATGCATTTTTTCAAGTTTTAAAATAAAACTACTATTTCATTTTCTCTCGGTTTTTGTACTATTTCATGTTTCTGACTTATAAAAACCATTTTAAAAATGCATGGGCAAAACTTTAGACAATTTTCTAAGTGGTTTGAACTTTGGGAGACTTTAATACCTGTTTAGAGACTCGATATAAATATTCATTTGTTTATGAAGTTTGTCGTTATTTCGTCTTTGTTTCAGGTGAACCCGGCGGTACGGCAGGGCCAAACTCGATACCCTTTTCTTGTGCTCGAGTGCTCAAAAGAGGACTACATTGAGCTCGAATTAGGCTGCACTGAGTGAGTGACAGATTGTGAATCATAATTATAATTATAACTAGGGAACCACTCGAAAATAAGTCGGTTAAAGTGGGAATCAATTTGATACTATTGGCAGAGCATGATGGTCTATCACTTTTTAAATATTTAATATTACGCCCCTAAAGCAATAAATCAAAAAAAAATATGAGGCCCAAAAAATCATTTATTTGCTGAAAGGAAAACACAGCCTAAATTTCGACTTTGAGGCCTCATAACTTTTTGATTTCTTGATAAGGGTTTATTAAAAGTACACTAGAAATCGACCAAACTTTATCAAATGTATAAAGTTATGCCATTTTCCGTCTTACATTTCGGATGATTCCCTTGTAAGTTTTACAATGGTTTTCGCCAGGGAACAACTCGCTCAGCAATACAACAACAAATTGGACATGCACATGAAGGGTTATCTGTTTGAAATAATGGCCAAAATATTCCGTGTGATTGTCAATTCGCGCATTATCGTCCCTGGCAACTTCACGGGGTCGGCTTTTCACAGTCATTGCTTTGTCTAAATGGGTGCCTTTTTAGTGCCTCGGGCACTCCCGCCATTTCGTGCGCCGTTCGCCAGTCGATGGGTTTCCTTTATCCACTGGAGAAGGGCTTTGTGTATGTACACAAACCGGCGTTGTACATGCGTTTTGAAGAAGTTGACAATGTTCACTTCGCGCGGTCGGACGTTTCTTTGCGCTCTTTCGACTTTGAAATTGTGCAGAAGAGTGGACAGTCGATCATATTCAGTAACATCGGAAAGTAAGCGCAAAAAGAAAGGGGAAAGTTTTAAAATGCAATTTTAGGGAAGAGTATAACAGTCTCTTCGACTACGTACAGACAAAGGGACTGAAAATACGAAATGCGCAGAGATTGGGCGAGAAAGCGTACAAAGAGGCGGACAAATTTGCTGGCAGCAGTGACGAAGAGTTGGACCCGTACAAAGAGAAGCTTAAGGTAATGTTTTCGAAATTTGAATCGGGCTAATTTGTTAATTGACCAAAGGACGACGCGCGAGAGAGAGCGGCCGGGTCGGAGAGCGACTCGGAGGACGAGGACTTCAACGTGGAGAAAGAGATGAAGAAGCGCAAGGCGGACAAGGACTCGTCGGAGGGGTCGGGCTCAGAACCGGACGAGGAATATTCGGACGATGGGGCGGATGTGTCCGACGATTTGATGGGGACAGATAAGGGAAAGGAAAAAGAGAAAGAAGGGGCCAAAAAGAGGAAGAAGGACAGGGAAGAGGGAAAGGAAGAGAAGAGCAAAAAGGAAAAGAGGAAGGAAAAGGAAGGCAAAAAGGGCGAGAAGAAGAAGGACCCGAACGCACCGAAACGAAATCAGGTGGGAACAGAGAAGAGAAGGGGAGAAAGGGAGGAAAACGGGGGATAGAGAGAAAGAAAGAGACTGAAGTTTTAGAGAAATAAAGGAAACGAAACCCAAAAACGGGGGACTGAAAAAGGGTCGAAGTCGTACCCAAATTTGTTAGAATTGCTCCGCAAAGTAAAAAGTTACACGGGGGGGGGGGGGTAACGACTAGGAGAAATGTCGCCGCATGAGTTTTTGGACCATAACACCAAATCAAAGTGAGAGAAGCAATAATAGCCTTAGAACCAAATAAAAACCATTTAATTCAGTCCGCCTTTTTCATCTGGCAAATCGAAAACCGACCGCAGATCAAAAAGCCGGGGGACAGTGTGACGGAAACGGCGGCAAGGGCCGGGCAAATGTGGAAGGCTTTGAGCGCTGAGGAGAAACAGGTGGGCAACCGTACTTTTTAAAATGGAAACAGAGAGTCTTGGGAATTTTAACACTTTTTAATCCATGTGATAATTCGGCCCAAAAAATGAATAGATTTTGGACTTATTTTCCATAAATAAATTGTGAAAGTGATGTCCGTTATTAGCTGACTAATTAATTACTCGTTTCTTTTTAGCCTTACGAACAAAAGGCGAAGGAGGACAAAGAGCGATACGAACGGGAGATGAGCGAATACCAAAGCAAGAAAAAGGATGCCGGCGAAGGGCCATCGTCCGCGGGACAGACCAGTTCCCAAAGTCAGCCGAAGAAGAGCCAAAGCAGCCCCAGCAAAAAGCCCATCTCGAAGGAATTTGTGGACAGCAGCAATTCATCCGATTCCGATTAATTATTTTTGCATTTTATTTATTTACACTTTCATAATTGATTATTTATGAATGTATTAACCCGAGAAGATGACGAATAAACTTTCGGGTTGTTTCGCTTCACTTTCTCTTCCCCCTCCCCTCGCACTTTGCTTTTCTTTTTAAACGGCGTAACTTATGGGTTTGTTACCATTGACTTCCTCCCATTATAATTCCCCGCCGATTTTCTCCTCCGAATTCTTTAGGACTGTCTTTAATTCTTTCGTTTTGGTTTTGGCAGATGCAAATTAAACATTCGCTTTTGTGTTTTGCGCTTTTGGCGGTGTTCGGCAGCGCCCAATGGCCCCGCTGGGGTTAGCCTTTGGCATTTCTTTTTCAGTGGCCAATAATTTTTGGAGGGTCTGAAAATGGTTGTTATTCAGAAGAACGGACGTTGGACTGTACGTCACAAAAGGGCATTTGTACTTTGGTCATGCCAAATTCGAAATTTGGCGCCGATTCGAAGGGGCAAAAGCCGTGCCGGCGCGAGCCGATGCCGCAAAATGAATGGAACAAATTGGTGGGGGACGGCACAAGTAAAGAGACCGAAGGAAGGCAATTAATTGGGGATGGTTTGGATTGAGGGCGCATTGTTTGTCCGATTGGATGCGGCACGGAGAACGATCTTTCGGTGGGTCATTGAAAAAGGCACGGCAAATGCCAAAGAAAGGAATGGAAACGGACGGAGGGAGGGAATTCCATCCCAAAGCAAACTGAAAAAGACGAAAAGTCTCCCCGAAGGGATGGCCTTAATTAAGCCAATGGCACTCATCCCAATTAGCGTCAATTTTAGGTAATTCAAAAGCGACCGACGGACAACAAAAACTGCCAAAAGTATTATACGTAAGCGAAAGGACAGAAAGAACGGACAATTTAAGACAAATCACTTTTTAAAGTTACGGAAAGCACAGAGACGAAAGCGAAGGCCAATGGTACCTTTGGGTGGCAGAGCCATGCGTTGCAAAGTCAGTCAAAGAAAGGCGGCACAATAAGGGGGGCAGCCGATCAATTAATTGCTCAATGATTCGCTAATTGGGGGGGGGGAGGGCAATCGCATAAACAAATTTCGGTCTGTCAATTTATTGGACAATTGTACAGTACTAAACCTACCGTAACAGAATGAAGTGCCCATTTAGCACAATTCACCTTTCTCTGCCCTAATTGTTCCGAGTTTAGTCTGACCACCCATTGCCGCTTCAACGACATTCCCTTCCCATCCAACGGCACATTTAAGCGAACGACAAAATGAGCGAATGTCTTCACATTATTCAATTTTACTTTATAATAAATTTTCTTTCGGTTAAATTTAGAGGCCGTCATTTTGTGCTTTTTTCTGTGATTCGCTTCTTTCATAGCATTTCAAAAGTGAAAATTGGCATTTTCATGTGCTAATTAAATGATACTAATTGTAAGTTTTATTCGAATTTGGAGTTTGTGTTTCTAATTTTCGAGGAATGAAATATTAAATGATATTTTAAGCTTTTTGTTCGAATGGACTAACTTACCACATTTCGCACGCGTTATGATTTTTTTTTCTTCTTCCGAGCGTGGGAAAATAGAAATGCTTTTGCTGCCTTTGGCACTTTCGCCCGATGCACTGTTCGGCTTCTGCTTCACCTTTTCCCATTTGGCTTTACCTTTCCCCAACCTTTGCTTTACTTTTCCTATCCGATGATCGGCCAAATCCATCGATGGAATGCCTTTGTGTGTCTTTTGCTGGGCTTTTGCTTCAATTCCGTCCTCATTTGGCTCTTGCTTTTCCGGTCGACCAAAGAAATGCGCTCCTACAGCCGAATACTGCTCCAAACCGCCGTCGTGGATCTTCTCCTGTCTTTGGCCAATGCGCTCGTTCAGCCCGTACCCTTTGAATTTGTTTCGCTTTTCCTTTTCCCGTTAATTCGTTGCTTTTCGATTTTCTTCATCCACGAGAATGCCGGCGTCTTTTACCTCAATGGCCCTTGGATGCCTTTGATCAGTTCGGCCTCTGTCCGATTTCTTCTGCTCGTCCTTTGGATTTTGCTCATTGATTTTTCCGTCCATGGCCTTTGCGTTCAGTTTTATGTGCGCTATTTGCAAATTGTCAGGTGTTAATTATTAATTTGTCTTTGTTTAATGAATTAATTCATTAAAATATTCCCAGGGAAATTAAAATTTCCCTCCTCCGTTACGCTTTTCTTCTGCTGCTTCTGCTCCTTTTCGACTTGGTTCTGTGCGTCCTCTTCTTCCACGCCGCCTCAAAGTCCCAATCCGATGTAATTTACAACGAACAAATTGCCCAATTACTTTCCGTCCCCACATCGCCCGCCATTTTTGTCACCGTAAACGCCGTTTCCGTACGTGGCACAAATTGTGGCTTTTCGGCAAGGAAAATGCTAATTAGGGCCGTTGTGCTTCAGAGTGACACGGGGCACGTCACTTCACTTTACGGACTGCTGCTCGGCGCCTTTTGCTATTCTGTGATCTTTGTCAGCGCACATCGGACGATGAAAACAGTGAAAGCGAACGCATTGTCCGGGAAGACGTGGGGCCAGCAGCAAATCGTGGACATGAACAAGCAGATCACACGCAGTCTGATCGTCATGGTCAGTCACTGATTGGCCCTCCTCATCCGCTAATTTTGCCTTAGGCCACTATGCCGTTGGCACTGAATTTCGTTCACATTGCTTTTGCGGTTTCTGCCGTCGTTTACTCGAAAAGCGGCGACGAAGGCGGTGCTCCGCTCGCGATGCTTTACTGTCGAAATGTTGGCCCTTCTGCCCTCGTATTGGCTGCCCGTGCTCAATCCGTTGGGCACCGTTTTTACGGTTAAACCCTTTTGGAGGGCGGTGACCGCTCCACTGGTCAAACGCGTGACGCCCTGCTTGGCCCCGAACACAAACAACTCATAACGGAGGATGCGCAGAAAGTGAACCATCCAAAAAAGCCATTTCCGACTCAAACGAACAACCAAAATTCTGCATCAATTAATAGGCAATTGATAGTTTTTTTCACGGTGTCTTTTTTCAAAAAACTTTGGTGGCGGTTCAATTTTTTACCAGCAGTACGGTACTAGAAAAACCAGTACCGTATTTTCTCATTTTAAAGAAACTAGTATCGGTATCAAAAAACCGGTGAATTACTGTATTGGTACACTTTTACTTTAATTTTGAAAAATTTATTCCAGCTTTAATAAAATAATTTACTCTATGATCAAATTCAATAATAACCGTTTTGAATTAAGGAAACAAAATAATTGAAAAAACCGAATTCTAATGATTAGTTCATAAATTTCAATATGGCATAGAAGTGTGTTTTGTTAATATTTAAGGAGGAGAATTACAGTACATACTTCAATAAATATGATAAAATATTTCTTAATTTACAGTTAAAGGAAATAAAAATTTAAGTGAATCGAATGAATTCTTAATTTGGCACAGATTATTTTTGAAAATGCTCCATCTGAGAATATTCGCTTCCAAATTCGGACAAATGTTCTCGCAGTTGCGCTTGTTGATCCTGCAAAATGACTCAATTTCTTTTTGCCTTTCTCTCCCTTTTATTAAAAATTTAAATGGTTAACAGAAATTGCATTCTTTGCTAATTTACCCCCCCCCCCACCTTAAGGTGTTTTGGCATTTCTGCGTAAACGTCGACAAATAATTCCTCGGGCGCTCTCTTTTTCACTTTCTCCGCCTTCGCAAATGAATCCATCACTTCTCGTCGAACCTCCAAAGGGTTGGGAATGGTCACTTTTTTCATTCCTTTAACAATTATTTCACTAACCGTGCCAACCCATTGTTTATCTTGCGCATCTAACGGAATATGTTTTTGTGAATGAATAAATGGCAAATTAACAAAATGCAAAGCCTAACAAAGAACGCACCGTCCCACCATTGGCGCCGTTCCAAAAACCGTCGAAAGCGACCGATCGGAGGGTCCAATTCGGCCCATTCCTTCACTTCTTCCATGGATCTGATCATTTGTGTATTTTTGGATAGCCAAAAAGCGAACGGAAGAGAAAGAAAGGACCGATAAGCGGAGGAATCGTCGGAAGTTGAGTGGTGGCCGACGCGGTAAGTCATTGCCTTCGATCATCACCGGATTGTTCTCCAAGGCCAACTTTCGGGCTTCCGAAGTGACTTTGTACACGGCGAACGGATCATTCCCATCCACCCTAAGGCACAAAGGCAAACAAAGTCATTTTGAAAAGCGAAATTTAATACGAAAGGTTAATTATATAAATCAAATTTAATTCTCCTAAAGTTAAGGGAGATGGTTTCTTTAATTTAAACTGTTTATGCAATTTAAATAGAATTTAATAAATTCCGGGGCGAAAATGTTAGAATAAAATTGTTAGGCTCCTCTAATCAAAAATTGACACAAAATTCCTTATCCAAACTGAGTTTCCAAATTCAAACTCCCCCCCCCCCCTAATTGAATTCGCATTTCCAATGGATTTCTACCGAATTGTGTGCATTCCGTAACCAATGCCTTTGCCTGCAATTCCATCGCCCGCGTACTGTTCAGAAGCGGGTGTGCTAATTGCAAATCCGTTGTTTCGACAAAAGAACAAAACGGGACAACGCTTAATGATTTCGAGAGAGATAGCTAATCAAAACTTCTGTAATAAATTTTGCTTTTTTTTCCCCAATTTTCCATTTTTCGCACCAATGCGGCAGCGAAATTAAACGCCGCGTGCGCGTCCCCCTCCGACGCGGCCCCTTCCCCAAAATAAACGCAGACGACGCGTTTCTCGTCAGCCGATCGTTGCGCATTGGCCAATTTGAAGGCGTAAGCGGTGCCAACTGCTTGGGGAAGCTGAGTGCCGAGCGGAGAACTGATGGTGACGAAATTCAGCGGGGAAGAGCCGTAATGGACGGGCATTTGTTTGCCTTTGCCTGAGAGGAGAAAATGACACAGCAAAAGGAGACAAAAAGGAATTGGAAAGATGGCATTCAATGGACTGTCAGTTTCTTTCGAGTTCGATTGTTTACGGAATTAATTATGCGTTAGGCATTTGTCGGGTTCATTTTCGTGTCGTTTTGCTCGCCCACCTTCGTCCAATTCGTTCCCATAGCATTGGTTCATGCATTGGTCCAACGAAAAGCCGCGCCACAGAAGGACGCCCACTTCTCTGTACTGTCCGTAGACCAAATCACGAAGTTCCAACGCGGCGGCCGAGCCCATGTGACTGGCCTTTTAATGAGTCGCCTTTGCCTCCCAATTTCATTTACCTCCTCGCCAAAATTGGTCATATAAAATGAAATTCGTCCTTGCCGTTGCGATTCGTACAAAATTTTGTCCATTGTATTCAATTTAACCATTTCTTTGTACATTTTAACTGCGATTTCCTTGAAAAGAGAAATCTGTTGGACTTTTTCTTATTAAAACCTTCGGCAGAGGACACTCTTCGCTTCCGTCAACAAATTCTCCTCGCGAATTAATGCATTGGTAAATTGGCATTGGCACTTCATTGGCACTGCTTCGAAATTCCAATTTCTCTGTGAACTTCACCTGAATATTTCTGAATAATCATTTGGTTTTTGTTCGAATTCCCTTAATTTTTGGGAAGTTCTTACGAAGATGATAAAATAACATATTTAATTGTCCATCAACTTTTGTTGCTTTTCCTATTAGCAGACCAACTTCTCTGTTGCCAAGGTATTTTTGGCCAAATTCTCGCAATTTGAATTCGTCTGCATTTCCAACACTTTGCTTGGATCCGATGGTGCTGTTTTCCTGGTAATTAATTCCTCGATTTGATAAAAAATTCGGAGGAAAAGAAATGGTCCGTAATAAAACGATGTCTCGGAGTTTAAATAAATTCATCATAATTAAACTTTACCCAAAAATAATTGATTAATTAACTAAAAAATTATTACCTAAATAAAAATGATTAAAATTCTCATTAATGGCATAAAAAGGCTAAAAATTTAATTATATAATTCAAATTAAAGTAAACTACGGTAGAATCGAGAGTCACTATACGGTAGAAAACAGAAAAACATTATTTTTGATATTTAACATAAAATTTAAAATTATTCTTTCTAAAATACTGTAACTTTGCTGTTGCGCAGAAAGAATTGCTTAAGTAAGAAAAGTCACAAAAGTAAAACAAATAAATTAAAGGCGCAATTCGCCATTTTCGAAAATGAACCAAGTCGAATTGTGAGAAGTCTTCTCACCGTCCGTTAATGTCATCAAATGATTGACTAATGAATCCAAAGTGTTCTTTCCCTTCAGAAATGTCACTTAATTTCTCAAAAGACTCAGCTTCACAGATTCCCAACTTTCCCGCCTCAAATTGTGACGACGGAGCTGAGTCAGTGGTCCGATATTACCAGGGAGGAACGGACGAAGTGAAAAATTTGTTGAAAAACGAATGTTCCGTTATTTACGAGTGCAGGTCGGTGATGGGCAGCCATTCCGCTGAGAAACGATGGCTTTTCTTTTCTCATTTCGCCCTTTTTTAGCTGTTGTCGGTCGCTGTTCCGCTCCATCATCAATTTTGTTGCACACAAAAGAACGATCTGTCGCACTTTGCTTTCTTCAATACGAACAGAGCAGGCCGAATTTGTCCGGGACAGCCAAAAAACGAACCAAAAAGGTATTCGAATGGAAAAATAGGGGGGGGGGGGTTAAAGAATTCGTATTTGGTGGGGGAGAAAAGTGACGGTGGGAAGTATCTGCTGGGGAAAAAGTGTCGGTACTTTTTTCAAAGAATTCGCAACCCATCCCCATGGATACGTCCATACTTTTTCGGCGTAGCATTTATCGCGTAGGTCCAGAGTTAGTTTCAAATCAATCAACCCAAAGTAGAGTATATTTTGAAAAATTTTACAACAAATTTCATTATATTAAATTTATTAAATTTAAGAAAAATCTCAAAATTGTTCTTTTTTGAGTCTACCTGCGCCATTCTCGTTTTCCAATATTTCTTATTTATTTATTTTTTAACTATCCGGGATAAATTTATTGTAAATTTTAAATCATATCCTATATAAAGCACCGCAAATGATTGGGGGGGGGGGAGATAAATTACGAAAATAAAGTCGAAACTTAGCCGAGAAAGTTTATTTTACAATTTTATTGAAAAGATAGCTCTGAATTGAACCCAAACACGTGAATTTAATTTATTTTCGTTATTTTTTATTTTATTTTAGCCTATTATTAATTTTTCTTTAACATTTTGGCTTTAGGTAACAGTGAAAAGGACTCCGATTCGGTTAACAATGGCCAAAGAAAAATTGCGAAAGCCAATCGAAATTTGAATTTGCGGCGTTTCAACCCGACGAGCAATTTGGTGAGACACATCCGAGCAGTGAATGTGCATTTGGAAAGGACAAATGTACGAAAGAGTGCCTTTCAATTGTTTTTCCAATTTAATTTTCTCTTTTTTAGACTGACGTCGAAGTCCAAACTTTGCCGAAAATCGTCAGAAAACCTGCGGAGACCACAATTGTTGACGGAAAACAAGTTTCTTCCATTGGCGCACTTTTATTTGTTTTTTGCTTTTTTCGGTCGTTGAAAATTTGCCATCGGAACTTTCGACACTCAAAGAGAGTGTGCCGGAGAATCGCGTTGCGCTGGTGATGCCGCGCGAGTGTTCAGTCCGTTGTGGAGAGATGCAATTGCGACGAAGGCGGGGGACGCAAATGTCCAAGACGAGGCCAAATGAGGGCAAAGTTTGCGAATTGACCAGCGAAGAGGTGGCGGCACAAAGGGGGGGGGGGCGAATGGCAAAAATGGGCAAAATGCCATTGGCACAGATTGAAATCATCGAACGCATTCCGTCAGCAATGCCCGTCGATTTCACCACAAACCATTGCGAGGACCAACGGTAAAAGACGAATAAAACCTTTAATTGCTCAATTTGCTGCTTCATTCATTGACTTTGGCATTGTTTTGTCAGATGTTTGGCCCGGGGTTTGCTGCCCTTCGGCTCTCTGAACAGTCTCGCGCATCATCTTGGTAAGAAAGTGCCATCCTGACCATTTGCACCTTTCCATTCGTCACAGCCATTCAACACCAAATGGACTTCTCCGAGGAGGGAATGCTCAAACAAACGGCCAAAAAGGCGTTTATCAAATGTTTTTTGTGCGATATTCCGCCGTTCCATTGGTGCCTTTGTCATTTCCCGTTTCAATGCCATCCCCACCATTTCTTCAGTTTGGCCGATTTGCAGAAACATTTTAATGCCGCTCATTCGATTGTTCGTCAGCACCACAGCCGTTTCCGAATTGAGCAAACGAACGGGGAAAACAGTGCGAGACGCAAAGTGACGAGTTGTTTTTCTTTGATTTATTTATAATACAAAATTGGTTCAGAAACACTTTGGTTTTCTCGTTTACTCCATTCTACAAAATCCATTTTTAAATTACAAATTCAATTTTTTTAAAAGGGGGACGAGGCTGCAGTATTAGACAAAATGCTTTATTTTTGGGTGTCAATCTTTCTTTTTTTCCTATTAGCTCGGACAAATTTATCGGAGTAAAAAGATAAATAAACAACCCCCAAGCATTCATTTTTTTCCAATGTTTTGTTGGTTTTAGGCTCCGTCTCCGTCGGAATTTCGCAGTCTCAGCCCAATTCGGTCGCCATCGAAGGACAAAAAAGAGGAAGGAAAAGAAGTGAACGAAGAGGACGACAGAGAAGCAGAGGAAAACGCGACGGAAGTGAAAAAAGCGACGGGGGCAAAAACACTGATCAGACGGCCCATTTCATTCACGCCGATTTGCAAGGAGGAGGAACAAAAGCAGGTGGGAGAAGGGCACCGACCGACCAGCGAAGCACCAAAAGCACCCAATGGTTTTACAGCACTTTGAAGCCGCGTTGGCACTAAGGGATTGGGTGCGAAACAAAATTAGAGAATCGGCGAATTCGGAAAATGGACGATTTGAGGAAGGGGAGGGGGAAGAGGACGACGACACGGACGAAGTGCCACCACTGCCAAAAGTGCCAGCAAAAAAGGCGGAAAATTCACTGGTGAATTATTGTCATTAGTCCTAATAACAATCAGAATGGACTTTTAGTTGAAGCGAAAGTCTGCAAAAAGTTCTTCCTCAAAGAATCGGAAAAGGCCAAAAGTTACGCACAGTCATAAGGCATTGGTGCCCCAGGCGAAAACGAATGGCAATTCCATCGATGGCACAAACACCGAAAAAAGGGGTTCCGCCAGTGCATCTTCAACAGCAGCAGCAGCGAAGAATGATGGATCCATTCCTATGGAGGATTTTGTACTGCCGGCACAGATTAAAGAAATCGTGCCGAAGACAGACGCTGCGGAAGCGCCCCTTTTGATCAGCGAAGTGGACGACGGGGGAACGGCAATCGAAGAAGGCCCAAAGAATGATGGGCCATCGGAGGGAAGTGGGACGGACGAGACGGAGGAGAAGCGCAGATCGGCACCTCCTCAGCTGACCAAAGAGTGTCTGCCGACGATGGTCACGGGCCGTTACAGGGAGGACTTGATCTTTTACACGCCGAAGGCACGGGCCAAAATCAGAGAGAAGGAAATGCAACGACTCTCTTCAGGCATCACTTCAATTTAAACCATTGGGGAGGGGTCTAAATGAAACCAATTTTTATAGCTTAACTTTCAATGCCAAATAATTTTTGACCCCCCCCGAAACTTTTTCTGGGTACAGGCTTGACTTCCTGAACCGAGCCCTTCCAATCCAAATGTTTCTGTTTCTTTAGGTTCTTCGCGTCGTAAACAAATTTTTTCCTCCTTGGAACTGACGGAAAGTGATGCAATTTCATTGGTTGGTTCTTCGACTTCGAGTAGCAAAGACCAGCAAAAGACGGACTCCGATGACAAATCAGTGCCACCCCCACCTAAGCCAAAAGTGCGTACATTCGATCCGCTTTAGTTTTACCAAATGGCTTTTCAGGACCTTGGCCAAGTTCCCGTCTATCTGACGGAACACCAAAGGGATTTGTTTTTTAAGCCGTTGAAGCCGCTCTTCAACTTAAATACGGTGGATGACGGCTTTTGGCAGTGCGGCGAATGCGGAGAAGTCCTTAAGAACATAAGGGTATCATACGAAAAACAAAAGTCATATAAACGCGAAAGTGTCAGAGAACAAACAAACCAAGCCGAACTTCCCCCCTTCCGTTTAAGCACAATTAACCACTCTTTAAATGGCACAAATAACAGTGATCAAATCAAATACATTCATTTCCATTTCATAGGATGGCCGACGTCACATGGTCTCTCACATTCGAGTGATGCGAATGCGGTATTATTGTCCTTTATTGTCCAAACATTAATCATTTTCCCTTTCCAATTTCCCCTTTTCAGCTGCTCTCTTTGTGACGCCGGCGCTTTCTTCTGCAGCGATATGCGCGTGCATTTGATGTACCGTCACTGTGACAAATTGAATTTGGCGCCCGATGATTTCATAAGTCCAGGGACCCCGTGCATGTCCCGAGAAAAGGTAGGAAAAAAGGACGAAGAATCGAATTTTGTGTGTTTCCTCCTGCATTTTATGAGTCAATCAGTCGACACACAATTTTATAAAGAGCGGAAACGGTATGATTTGCCACCAAAAAAGTTACAAAAAAGGGAGTTTAATTTAATTGGCAACTAACTTTTACAGCAATGATTAGAGACCGAATGTTATTTCATGTTTTTATAAATTAAGGCGGATCTTTTGACTCAGCTGGTCGACCCTTACCACCCCGGCAGAGTGATGTACACAACGGGAAAGGTACAAAACGAAAACAAAATTATTCATTTCCTGTGAAAGATATGACAATTTGATTTGTTTAGATTGTCAGCTGGGCAAACCCGAAGGCTTATTTCCCCGATCCGAAAAGCGAGAGAAATATCCTCGGACCTGCTCTGCCCGGCTATTGATCACATGACAAACACTTATTCGCTGTTTTATAAAAGCACTTACCTATTGAGTTCATAAATGATTCTTACGATTAAAACAAAAGGTCAAAACATTTGACCAAATCATTCATTCATATTTGTGAACTGAAACCAAAGAATGGTTTGAAAATTTCGATAGAAAAAATTTGACAATTAATTTATTTATTTGCGATTTTCGCAATAAAGAATTAGTCAATAAAATTATTGTAGTATTTACAGAAACATTATGCTCTATTATTTTAACAAGAAATATTGGAGACATTGGAACGGAACTTGAATATTTCCGTGATAGACATTCGGTATTTGGACAACAAAAAATTGAATAATTTAAAAAGGACATAAATAAAATTAATTTTAATATATATATTTATAATTATTAATTGAATTATTTATTTTTTTAAATTTAATTTAATTTTGCTTTGTCTTTTTTCTTTTTATGAGATGAAAAACTAAAACTATAGGAAAGTTTAATTTTTCATAATATTTTCAATTGAAAATCTTTTTAATTTTTTGAAAAATGCTCACAATCATTTGATCCCGATTCCTTGTCCTAGTTGAAAATACAGGTCCCGGCTTCTCAGGTCCCGATACCGTTTTTTCCCAATCCCGGTCCCGCTTAACTCTTAAAAATACATACACGAATATGCATATAAAATCGCACGACGAAATGCCAAAATATTCAAATATAAATAGGTAAATAAACCGTATACAAATCTATAAATAGTTCTAGAAGCTTCAAACCAAGCTAAAACTCTGTTTTTGCATTTCAGCCTGGTTTTGCTAATGATTGGGGGGACTTTTTTAGATTGTGATGTTCTTAAGATCAAGGGCGTAGCCAGACCCTTGGCTTTGGGGGGGGGGGCTGAAGTCAAAAATTCGATTTTTAGGGGTGTATTTTTCTTTTTTAAGTCGACTTTTAGGGGTGTATTTTTGGTTTTTTGAAATCCCGAATTATGGGGTGTATTTTACAAAATTTTTCGTCGTTTTTCGCTAAAAATTTAATATTTTTGCCATTTTGGCCTCCATTTATAACTCAGCTTTTTTAAGTTGCTTATTTCTACTTAATCATTCCAAATGAGTAGTGCCCGAGTTTACATTGGTCATTTGCCATCTCGTGCAACTGAACGTGATCTGGAACATTTTTTCCGTGGTTATGGACGCATCAGAGATGTGATGCTGAAGAATGGCTTCGGATTTGTGGTGAAGCTAATTTTTGTTTTACTGAAATTGTAGTTTATAATAAAAGCTGGTTTCTTCCAGGAATTTGATGATTCGCGCGACGCTGACGATGCTGTTTATGATTTGAATGGACGAGAATTGTTGGGGGAGCGAGTGATCGTTGAATTGTCGCGAAGAGGTTGTTGCTTTTTTCTCTATTTCATAACATTGCTAAACCACACAGTAAAACTTAGGAGGAAAAGTTAAAACTTAAGGCTATTATTTGTCATTACTAACAGAATTTCAAATGTTTCGTTCCAAGCGGAATTCTGTATCAAATTATTTTATTGATATAGGTCCTCGTGGTGGCGGCGGCGGTGGTGGAGCTGGTGGTGGTGGTGGTGGCGGCGGCGGCGCTGGCAACAGACCTGGGTTGGTGTTTGTGAATGATTTTTTATTCGCGTTTTTGTTCCAGACTTCGTTATGGGCCGCCGATTCAGACGCGTTATCGTCTCGGCGTTTACAATCTCTCGACGCGTTGTTCTTGGCAGGTTCAATTTTTCATTTAATGGGTTACAACATTCAAAAGACGCGTCGACTGATTCCTTCAGTCTAACCATTTCAGTTTCAATTGCTTTTGTTTCGTGTGGAATCTCATCTTTCGATTTAAGAGCGAGAGTCCATCCAATTTCTGGTGTTTGGTGTGTCGATTCTGGCCCATTTTCTGGCTGGCCCAATCTTTGACTGGCGCCAGCCCGATATTTGCCTCTTTGCTGCAAAAGATGCCAATTTAACCAAAGGGTCCAGTTTCTCACAATCAGTGCCCGAAGCTTCTTTCTTCGAGGCTAGGCCTCACCTCTCAAATTTCGTTGTACCGGCCAAGGAATGTAGTCGAGCCAGCCACGGGCAAAAAAGACTCGCAAGCCATAAACCGGTTGTCAGATTCAGCAAAATTGAACTGATGAGCAAAAAATGGCCAACTATTTCTAACTGGTGTGTTTCACGATATCTTAGAACTCAATTCAATCACTTCATAAAATGTAAATGAACCAATCTGCATTTTTTATTATGATATTTTATTATCATTAGTCTTTCATTTTTCAATAATCCGTTTGTCAGGTTTTTGGGTGTCTGTTATAATTTCTTGTAAATAATTCTTTTTTCAGGAGCTCAAGGACATGATGCGCAGATATGCTGAAGTAACTTACGCCGATGCGCACAAAAAACCGAACGAAGGCTTCGTTTGCTTTGCTAATCGTGATGACATGCGTCGGGCAATAGACAAATTTCAGGGTATATTTAATTTGTCATTTGTTAAATATCTTGGCCAATTGCATTGCTTTAGGAAAAGACATCAATGGACGTCGCATAAAACTCGTGGATGAAAGCGAAGGAGGAGGGGGAGGAGGGCGCCGAACTCGGAGGTAAATATGTTACATTTAGATGAGAATAGTTGTGGTAACTACGGTGAAAAGTGTGGTTTATTGTCGTGGAGGGGCATTCCCATGGGCACTCTTTCCAGCTTCCATTCCTTTACACACGCAAAGGGAAGGCCCAAATCCAGAAAAAACTCGAGGGAGGAACTAACGGACAAAACGAACATCTTTATTCAGCCGTTCTCGTTCGCCGCGTTCTCGTTCTCGCTCACCTCGTTCCCGCTCGCCTCGTTCTCGTTCACCTCGTTCTCGCTCCCGCTCTTCTCCACCTTCTCGCCGTGACTCTCGTTCGCCCGGTTAGTGCTACTCAATTAATGTTTTAAATAGGTTATTAATCAAAAAACGAAATTTTCGGTACAACAAAATGTTTTAGTGAAGAACGGCCGCTCTCGTTCGCGTTCTCGTTCGGTCTCATCAGGACATTCTGCCGCGGCAGAAAAATAATGGAAAAGAATGGCAACACAATGAAAGATAAAGACGGACGGAATACATTAAATGGTTGATCGCACTTTTGTTATTCATTTTCTAAAAAAATCATCTTATTTAAGGAGGAAGCTTTGAATAAAACCAACAGAAATTTCACATTTTTATCATTAAATTAACATTATCCGACTGTTAATCTTGTGGTATTCACTCCCAATGTTTTTGTTAATTCCGAAACGGATGTCCTTGGTTAGTGCGAGTCAATTAGCATCATGCAATTACATTTTGTTGATTTGTGTATTAGTAATTATGCTTATGCACTTGATCGCCTTCTCCTCCTCCGTTTTACAAACAAACGAAGGAACGCGTGATGAAACGGCTTGGGAGGGATTTAATTGTTTCCTCGGCGCAATTGTCTTTCTCGGTGGACCATCGGAGTGTTTCGCCGACGATTTGTCGCCCGTTTGTTCGTCCGTCGTCACTTTCTTTCACTCTCCCCAAATGTCCGTCTCTCCGTCGTTCAGCAGTTTCGGCCTCCTTTTTCTGTTGCTGCTCAATCATTGCCTCCCTTTTGCCATTAGCCTTCAACGGCACCAGCAGAAGCAGCAGGTGCAAAGCGATTTTGAAAATAGCAGGCAAACAAAAGTTTTGCCAATTGTGGAGGGGGGAATTCAAGAAAGATGATGTGCATTTAATTTTTAAATTTAGCATTTAATTATAAATTTAGCATGTTTAAAATTTGTAAAACTTTCTCTGGCTGAGTTTGTCGGCACCGTCGGACGATTAATCTCCCTTAATTAATTTTTCAAAGACATGCTCAAAATAATCATTGTCTGTAAAATATCCCAGTTTAGTATCCCCCCCCCCCCTTCTAAGCATTTCGATCGTTTTGTCTCCGAAGATGACACCGATCTTTTGACGGTCGATGCCGTGCCGCGTTTCAGTGATTTTGTCCGTTTTTCGCCCTTTCATTATGGCCTCAGTCTTCGGAAGGACAACTCACAGCAGCCAAAACTCCAATTTGGAGCTGTTTCATTGGAGCATTTTCCAATTTCGGCACCAGAGAATGGTAATTGGGATGAGTTTTTTGCATTTTAATGAAGTGATTTCCATTCCGAACTTTAGGAAAACAGAGAAACGAAGGTCCTTTTCAGCCCCTCGGACCGTTTGCTTTTCCCACTCTTTTTTCGCTGATTCGCTCCGGGCGATTGTTCCCATCGGAGCAAATTTCGGACCGATTTCGTCCCAAGGGAAAACCAACGGAAGTGGAAGGTGATCAGAACAGAAGCCTCCCTTTGGTATCATAACAAATGATCACTTCCAAAGCTTCGCAATTTGCGCATGAATTGCCGCCCATTTCCAAACGGCGCCATCGGAACAGAGAAGCGAAAACACTTTCTCACAAACAGCAGCAGCTGAACGAATCATTCAGGGAAAAGCTGCTCAAAGCAATAAACCGAACGAAAGAGTTAAAGGGAAAAGGAGGAAAAAGCGGACAGAACGAGAGAAAGGGGAGGAGAAAGGAAGAGGGAGTGGGCAAAAGGGAGAGAGCAGCAGAGAAGCAAGTGAGGGAGAAAGAGAAAGCGGAAGGGAAAGTTGGCAAAGGAGGAGTGACACGGAAAAACACGAGTGGGAGGAAGAAAGGTGCGGGAAGAGGAATGTGAAGGAGAGAAAGAAAAGAGGAAGAGAAGAGGACGGAAAGAAAGAAAGAAACATGAGAGGAAGAGAAGAGGAAGAAAAAGATGGAAGAAACTAAAACTATCGGTGGAAGAGACAAAAGTGAACTTGATGGGGTTTCGAACGAAATGATAATTCTCTGCTTTGCTTTCTCTCTCTCTCTTTTCCGTGCTTCGTCTATTGTTTACAGTCTCCCCCCCCCCCGTTTTTCTGCTCAAACAAATCGTTAAATTTTCTCTTTGATGGCCTCTTCGCTTCTCGCTTCTCGTCGGCATGATCAATCGTCGACCGGCGGTAGGGGCCAATTTCGCCCTGCTGGCGACGCGAGTGTGCCGCTCGTATTTTCTCGTCCGGGCAATGATCGGTTGCTGAGATTAACACCGCCGACTGCGCTTCCCCCCCCCCCCCCCTATTTGGAGCCTCGCCGCTCCCCTCTTTTGATGATTGGGACAGTTTTATGGCCTTCCTTCGGTGATGCGATTAAATTATTTGCCGTGGCGTCCGCTTTTGGCGCATTCCTTCCCCCCTTTCCCCCCCCCCCCCCCTTTTCAACGACAATCAAATGGAACGGCCAAAGGGACCATACCGTCTTCAGCGGACTCTGAGCCCTTCGCTTTGTTTGCTCCCATGCGATCGTTTTAAAGTGTGGGCGTCGCGAGATTATGGCAAAAGAAGGAAGGCCCGCGAGATTCGCCCAAAATTTGCATTTCCGATTATTGCAGCGAATAATGGTCGGCCCATCCGCCGACGGTTAGTCCATATTTCGGCATCCACAAAATGCGCGTGTCCTTTCCTTTCCGTATTATTTGCCGCTTTGTTTTTGGCATTTCGTTGGTCCACTGATTGCTTTTGCTTCGGGCGAAATGTGTTTTTGTGCTGCGTGAAAAGAACACTCCGCCGGGAGCAATTCCCAACCATAAAAAGTCATAAATCAGCCGTAACCACCACTTTTCTTTCACTTTTCGTTCACCTTTCTTTTGCCTTTCTTTGCTTTTCGCCCATTTGAATGGCCTTTGTCACGAAATGGCCTTCACAAATTGTCAGTCAACTCAATTCACTCCACTAATTTTTCGTTTCGTTTTGGTTTTATTTATTTTTTGAGATTTTTTTCCGCAATTTTCCCCCTCCTCCAAAAGTGAATAATTAATCCCCAGAAGACTGACTTCTCGCCAGTGTTTAACATTAACTTTGCTGGACAAATGCAACATTCTTCACAAATGCTCGCCCGTCCCAATTATTGGCATTAATAACCGCTTAACCCCTATTTACACTTAAATAAACACTGTTTGGGTTGGCTGAGTCGAACTGATTATGGATAATGAGGCGATAAGCGGATTAACTAACACCCATTCGCATTTGCTTCGATTTGTCCTTCGTGTGATCGGATAACACCGATAAGAAAGGTCGAGAAGAGAGTGACTGACAATGGAACAAATTGAGGGGAAAAGGGCAAATTGGGACGAATAGCAAAGAATAAACATTTTCTGATGCCTTTGGCTTACCCGTGCCATCTCATAAGTTGGGCCTTTGAATGCCATTGTTTAGCACACAAAAAGAAACCGCCAAAGGGGCGATGGCATAATGGCGCCACTTTATTTGTTTCATCGCACTCATTCATTGGCACTATTTCATCCCCATCCCATACTGAATTACCAAATATGGAGGGAAGTTTTTAGATGAAACCCAAACTAACTAATCCCAAAGGATGCATCGGAAAGGGGGAAGGGGTCTAAGGACAACAAACACTTTACACTTTTGGAAGAGTTTGGCCGCCCGCCGATCCGTCGGTTCCTTCTCCCACTCAGTGAGTAGTAGTGAGTCATCACCATCGCTCGCAAAATTGCCTCTTCCGACAGTGGAAGTGAATGGTGTCATCAATGGCGATGATTGCTCCCATCCCCCGAGGGGGGGGGGGAAGGGAAGCGGATTATCGGACGGAGAATTGGCCTCCCCTCCCCTCCGGGGCGGGATCCACCAAGCCCCCCCCCCCCCGCCCACCAATTCAATTTCCCAACTTCCTACTGTACTCCCCCCCCCCTTCCCCCCCCCCCCCCCTCCGTTTTGTCATTTCTTTCCCAACTCGCCCCTTTACCAATCATAACAATAAATGATTTGGTTCATTCCATTTGCCTGTTCCACTTCTCATCGCCCCAAAAAGGCCTTTCCCGCCACACAATTGCATAAAGTTGAGAAGGACAAGGGAAAAGCGTAGGACACATAAAATGGCCCAAATTGGGGGGGGGGGGCAATTCCATCGCTCAAAAGCGATCGATGCTTCAAAGTATGGGCCATCAGCAGAGGAAAAACAACGCACAACATTCATAAGTTGCATTTTTTCTGTTGTTTTTAAAAATTTATTTATTCCTTTTTTTTCCATTTTTCATTTATTTATTTTTGGCTTTGACACTTTTATTCCATTTTTTTCTATATTTTATTCCGACAAAAAGAGGTCAAAGGGACATAAAATGTGGTTAATATTTGATTGGTTAATGATTGGTCGTGCCGTGCCGAAAGGGAAATTGAATCTTTTCAGTGGAAAATTTCCCTTCCGCCAAATCATAAACAAAACTAACGATCGAAAAATTAGAAATTTGGTCCCATTTTTCAGGTAGAAAAAACAAAAAAAGACAAAGTTGTCAGAGTATGTTTTATATTTGGGCATTGTTTATTTCTGAGTCTGCAAAAAGTGACGGACACAAAAAGCTCTTTCAAGAATTCCCTGATTCTGATTTGTCTTAGAAAAATTTTCGGGACCTTGAAACCCGACAAAAGAGTTTAAATTCGAATGCTTTCCTGACCCGAGTCTGACAAATCGCTTTAATTAGAAAGACTCATATTTTTCTCTTTTTAATTTTTATAATTACCCACCGGTGACTTCTCCGGCATCACTGCACCCACCCAAATTTTTTAACTTTTCAAAAACTGGCAACTCTGCTGACCATGATCCGAATTTTTTCAAATTCTGTTAATGTGTTCTTTCTCCCTTTCTTTTTAAGTAAATTGGCTCAAAATAGCTTGCTTTTCCTATAGACGGAGTTAAAATCAAAATTTATTGCATTTAATTAAATTAATTAATAAAAAAAAACCAATGCGGGAGGGGAGGGGGGGGGGGGGGGTGGGAGGGGGGATGCGGCCATTCATACGAATTATTTTTCTTATTTCTCTCTTTGTTCCCCCTTCTCCCCCCCCCCTCTCTTTCTCCGCTCAAACTTTCAACCAATCGGCGTCTCCCCGCCCCTTTCCCAACTAACGACCGACGAATGAATGGTTGCAAAAACGGTTGGGGTGGGAAGAAGCTGAGAAATCGACGAGAAGAAGCCGACAACTCAGTGAGCGAGGGAGGCGAAGGCGAAGCGACCGTCGCCCCCCCCCCACTCCCCTGGCCACCCCCCACCATTTGTTGGCCTTCCTCTCCCCCCCCCCCATTCCCCTGGCCACCCCACACCATTTGTTGGCCTTCCTCTCTCCCCCCCCCCCCCCCCCCCTCTGTCCCTTTTCCCGGCCATTTCCTTCGCTCTTTTTATATTCCCTCTCATTGTCAGATTGGCGTTCATTTGACAAATAAGTGAATTATTTGTGAATTCCTCTGGATTCCCTTTCCTTCTCTGTGTTCGTACTCTTTCTCTTTCTCTTCTTCTCTCTTTTGCTTTTTCATTTTCCTTTCTCAACTTTTCCGCTTATTTTTTCCCATTTCATTTTTATTTCTTTTTATCATTTTTTGGCTCCTTTGACGGTCCAATGTTATTATAACGATAAGCGACGGTGAAAGGATAATGACCGAAGGAATAAAAGGGAAAGAAAAGGGAGAGAAGCAAAAAAGAAATCAAAGGGAAGCCGCAATTTGCTGACAAAAGGGGCCATTTGTCACGAGGTCATTTGAGGCCAAAAAGCACTGATAATTTGGATGAGTTTACGTGTTTTTTTCTATGTCCAATTTGCGGCCAAATAAAAAAAAGATTTCTTATGTCTCTTTTTAATTGTTTTTTTTTATTTGTTATGAATTTTATTCTTTGCTTACATTTTGTCTATGCGCAGAAGCATTGGCGGAAGGATCGGTGTTTTTTTGACGAAAGGCGGGGAGGAAAAAGGGAAAAAGGGCTTCTTCCGACCAAAGGGGGAAAGCATCGACAGGGCCGGAAATTGCACAAAAATGGCTGGGAAAGGACGGCCAAGTGAAAGAATGGCCAAATGGTCGGTCCGTCGGTTGCCCCCCCCCCCTCCCCCAACCGTTTTTTGGCAATAAATCGCTGTCCCTTCTTTTGCTTTTGCCTCCGCCGAATTTGTTCGTTCTCTTAATGGTTTATTATGTATTATTGGCAGTGTGTGTGGAAGTGGGGGGAGGGACAGAGTTAGCACAGAGTCATTTTGCTATGAGAGGAGAGAGAGAGAGAGAGAGAGAGAGAGAGGAGAGAGAGAGAGAGAGAGAGAGAGAGAGAGAGAGAGGAGAGAGAGAGGAGAGAGAGAGAGAGAGAGGAGAGAGAGAGAGAGAGAGGAGAGAGAGAGAGGAGAGAGAGAGGAGAGAGACGAGAGAGACGAGAGAGAGAGAGAGAGAGAGAGAGAGAGAGAGAGAGAGAGAGAGAGAGAGAGAGAGAGAGAGAGGGAGGAGAGGGGGGGGGGGGGACAAAAAGCGAATTTGGGAGGGGGGGGGGGGAAGGTTGAACAGGAAAATTGGAAATGCCTATTTAAACATTAAAAATGCCTTCGAATTTTGACTGATGATGATGATGCCTGTGATATAGTGAATTATTTTTCCTTTTTTAGCAAGGCTTCGCTCGTCCAGCAGATGCTTTTCCCCGGCCCAGCCCAACTTTCGTCCGTCGGCTCTTTGGGCCTTCCACCGGTGCGAACAACGGCACATCCGTCGCCCCAGCAGAACCACAGAATGTGCCCTCCTCTCCCGGCATTGTCGCCGATTCTCCCGCAACAATTTGCTCATCCTTCTCCGCCTAATCACCATAATCAGAATCCAAATTTGAACCTTTTGTCCGTCCATCACCTCCTTCATCCGCTGCCGCCTTCACTGTTTCCTCTGATGTTGAACGGCATTCTGGCAAACCAACAGCAAATTGCACGCCAAAATGACACCCGAAAATCAAAGACCGAACTCGGCACAAACAATGGCATTTTTCCACGGATGGGCGAAATGGCATTGATCGGACAATATTTGCAGCAACAACAGCAGAGAATGACAATAGAGACAGAACAAATGCGAGTTCAGCAAATGGTGGGGAGAAGAAAAACATGAATTAATGTGCATTTAATTAATTGACTTTCATTGGCAGGGAGGGCAACGGAACGCCAAACAATCGCAAAGAATGCCAATGGAAACAGAAAAGAAAAAATTCAATTTTGCCGCCATTGCCACATGTGTGAAAGGGAAAGAGGAGGAAAGTCCGCAGCGGGAGGACCTTTTGCACGGTGACCGAAGCAACGGTACAGTAAGCAGTGAAAGACAAGTCGATGCTTATCGGCTTGGGGTTACTGTACAAAACGGGGGACCACCAGCGAATTTGCCGCCCGGCGGAAAACCGCCTTCAATTAACAACGCGGCATTTGTGATTGCGGCTGCAGCAGTTGCCAATTTGGCAAAGTCCAATTTGATGTTGGCGGGGATGGCCAACATCCGAAAAACGGTGCCAAACGATGCAGCGAAAATGGACACGGTTCATCGAACAAAGGCACAGTCGCACAAGGGCAAGGACGGACAACGGCACACGCAACAGAAACAACAAGAAAAACAAGGAGAACACCCGTGGTAAGAGAACGGGGGGGAGGGCGAATTCGAACGCACTGATCGATCTTGGCAAATGCTGCTTCTGTTTTCGCTTTTCAAAGCTTTGTCCAAAATAGGCGTTCTCTGGCCGTCGTTTGTGCCGGCGGCAGTTCCAACAAACGCACGGCTCGTCACAAAAAGCAGCACATTTGCAGATTCTGTCGGCGTGAGTTCACCAAATCGTACAATCTTTTGTAAGTGTCATTAAAAGGAAACTAAAAAATGCTAACAACTGCACTAATTACACTAATTACATGTAAAGAATCCACGAGAGATGTCACACGGACGAACGGCCGTTCCGTTGCGATTTGTGCGACAAACGATTCCGACGACAAGACCATCTTCGGGATCACAAGTGAGTGGCACAAAAGGACCACGCATTGCGAGTCCCTTCCTCAGATTTACCCATGCCAAAGAGAAGCCATTCAAATGCGGCGAATGCTCTCGCGGATTTTGCCAGCAGCGAACTTTGTTGGTCCATCAGCAGCGCGACCACGGGTAAAGCGGGGGGGGGGGGGGGAAATTGAGCCAAAGCAAAAGCATTCTCAAATTGGCACTGGCACAGGATTGACATTGAGTTGCCGCCACGGAAAAATGCTCGACAATTACGAAATGCTGAACAGAAAGGGAAGAAGTGAAGCGAAATGAAAAGGGGTGGGACATTTTGACGAAGGAATTAAACGAAAATTCCATTGATAAACAAAAAAGTATGTCAAATTAGCAACAGAAAAAGCATTCAATAAACATATTTTTCTGATTGCCGTTTTTCCAATCAGTCGATTGTTCCATTTGATCACTTCCTTTTTCGATTTCTCTATGTTTTGTAAATTTATTTCTGCTTCGTTACAGTTGTCCTTTTAATAAATGTTCATTACTCTTTGCCCCCCCCCCCCTTTTTTTCTCATTTTCTATCCATCCACCGATGAAAATGCCGCAAAAGGTAATCCCTCCTCCCAAATGCCTTTGCGATGAGCTAATTCCGAAAAATATCGGAAGGATCATGTTGTGAGTCCACCATTTTGGACAAGTGATTCCGACACTAAACAAACATAAAACTGTTCTGTTGTTAACTCATTCATCCGATCCGACGATGGACGAAAAATTTGGAAATAAAAAATGAAAAGTGATCGAATCGAATCGCTTCACTTTATTCATTTTATTCACTCATAAAAATCAGCGTTTTCTTCCAACGAAATTGAAGGCGTTTGAGTAATGGTAATAAGGGTTGTGGCCATAGCCCTCCCTCGGATAGGCGACATTATACCACTGAAAGAAATAAACGATCATTTGCAATTAATTAACATGACATAGCCAGCAGACCTAATTAATGGAATGTATTAATAACAAAAAAAAAAAGCAAATGAAACAAAAGCCCATTTTTAAATTTATTGAATAGAAATTAGACAATTAATTTTGATTATATTGCAAAAAAAAAAGATATACCTATTTCCAAATTTACCATAAGAAAACTCATTCGATTAACGGCAAAAGTTTGCGAGAAATTTCAAAGTCAACTTTTTTGCCTGAAAGATTCTGACAAATTTGCGCGATTGTTTCAATTCCCGGGTTTTCCCAATAATTGCGGAAAATTTCTGCCGAATTACACTATTTTTATTTTCGACGTTTCTTCGCTAAAATTCAAATTTTGCCTTAAAAAAATGAAAAATTGTAAATAAAATACTTTTTAAATCCTTTTAAGGCCCTTTTATTCAGCAGAAAAAAGTCATTTTACTTAAATTCCGGGCCCTATTAATCACAAAGAGAGAATCAATTATGGTATCATACTTTAAACACTTCTTGAAATAAGCTGATTGTGAGTTTGAAGAAATTATTTATTAAATTTAAATTTAATAAAATTCTTTTAAGCGAATGAAATAATGTTTTTAAAAATTTACAAAATTTCCCTCCTTAACTACTGGACAATCCATCATTTAATTTTATTTTTTAGGCCAAAACCAAAAATTTGCAAAAAATTGTTTGGTTTAAAAAAGCATGCTTTTACAATATTTTTAGTTATTTAATTATTTTAAATAAATGTCATTTTATAAAAAATTTTTTAAATTTTTCTAAAAATGATTTTTTTTTATAATTTAAAAAAAATCAGGAAAATATTGATCATAGTCACCAAACTCAAAATTATTTATAAACGGTCAGAATCGATGTAAAAAGGTTATAAATGGTCGGATAGAATTAGGGGCGCGCTTGCCCTTTTTCAGGCTGAAAAAGTGCCAGAATTGGAGTGCCAAACTCAGCTGGGACTCAAAAGACCGCACTATAAAAAGTACTAAAAAGACATTTTAAATAATTTTCTAGGGTAATTTGTGGCGCTGATCACTAGGGATCATTTATTTATAGGGATCATTTATTTATGTAAGAAAAATCGCGAAATATGTAAATAAAATATGTATAAAAAACACTGAAATATGTATGAAATATGTACAAAAATCCAGAAATATGTACTAAAATATGTAAATAAAATTTTTTAAATGGTGATTTTTTGGAAAAAAATTCTTTCTAAAGGGTGAAATAGGCACAAATTGCCATAAAAATGACCTAAATACCTAGGCTTAAAATTATCTTTTAGTAATTTAAAAATTAATTTTTGGTATTCGATTTTTGAAAAAAAAAACTATTTTTTGGGGCACTTTTTCAAAAAAAAATTTTGCTTTTCGCAAAAAATTTCTATAAATTCTCAAAATTTTTGAAAAAAATTGCGAAATTTTGGATATTTTTGGGGGTATTTCATAAAAAAATTCCCTAAAAATTCTCAAAAAATGCAAAATATGTACGAAAAAATGCGAAAAAGTCCAAAATATGTATCTAAATATGTACATATGTAATATGTAGAAAAATCCGAAAATATGTAAAAATATGTAAATAAAAGTCCTAACTTTTGTTCGCAAACACAAAAAAGAAAGTGTTTTTCCTACTAATTAGAGCATGGAGAATCCAGGAAAAAACATGTATTTACATAAAAAAATGATCCCTATTTATTTATGTAAGAAAAATCGCGAAATATGTAAATAAAATATGTATAAAAAACACTGAAATATGTATGAAATATGTACAAAAATCCAGAAATACGTACTAAAATATGTAAATAAAATTTTTTAAATGCTGTTTTTTGGAAAAAAAAATTCATTCTAAAGGTTGAAATAGGCACAAATTGCCATAAAAATGACCTAAATAGGCTTAGAATTATCTTTTAATAATTTAAAAATTAATTTATTTATATCCCATTTTTGAAAAAAAACTATTTTTTGGGGCACATTGTCAAAAAAATAATTTTTACTTTTCGCAAAAAATTTCTATAAATTCTCAAAATTTTTGAAAAAAATTGCGAAATTTTGGAGGGTATTTTATAAAAAAATTCCCTAAAAATTCTCAAAAAATGCAAAATATGTACAAAAAAAATGTGAAAAAGTCCAAAATATGTATAAAAATATGTACATATGTAATATGTAGAAAAATCGGAAAATATGTAAAAATATGTAAATAAAAGTCCCAACTTTTGTTCGCAAACACAAAAAAGAAAGTGTTTTTCCTACTAATTAGAGCATGGAGAATCCAGGAAAAAAACATGTATTTACTAGGGATGTGACTTTTAGGTTTTAACTATTTTTTTTGCTCAATTGATTTGAAGAAAGGAGCTCAAAAAACGCATTTCTGCATTAAAATTTTTCGATTCTGAGGTCACTATCGGTCACTAGAAATCACTATTTTGGCCTTTCGTCACTAAAATAGTTAAAAGTCACTATTTTGGCGTTTTGTCACTATTTTTTCACTTTTTTGGCATTTTTTGGAAAATTCCTTAACAAAAATGCAATAAAAACGAAAAATACACCCCTAAGAATCGACCTAAAAAATTTTTCAAAAAATACCACTAAGAATTGGAAAATTTTCATAAAAAATTTCCCCCAAATTTTTTTTTCTTGGCAAAATTTTTGGTTTAAAAAATGTCAATTTTTGCTGAGAAAATATTAGAAAGGAAATGTACCTCATTTGCAACTGCAATCAGTGTGTCGAGACTCTTTGAATTAATTCGACCTTCTAAGGAATTATCCTTAGGAATTAACCGATTTAATATTAAATTATATTATTTCTCCCGAATTTCCCAATGACTCAACAAATTTATTTGCACAATTGAATGATCAAATGAATGACAATTTGGTCCCATTTTTGGCTTCTTAAATACTCTTTTCCGTCACAATTTGCTTATTCATCATCTCTTTCTTGTGATCTTTCGTCGCGCTTATCGGCGGCGACACTCGGGGCGGGAGAAGGCAGGGGGGTCACTTCCTTCATTCACGCAGAGCTGAAGTATTGCGCGGCAAAATGTTTCCAACGATAGAAACAAAGTTGCGAGGGTTGGGTTCCATTCTCCCACCAGCTGAGCGAGACCAAAAAAATGGTCCGTCTCTTGACTCATTCGCCGCAGAAATTCACGGCGAATCGCAGATGGAACATGAATTGGCGGAATGAATTCGATGGGAAAAGGCAGGTTTGTCAGTGGTGTTCGTGGTTGCTGCTGTTGCATTGACTGAATTGGCCTGGGTCGGAAGTAAGGAGCGGCACGTTCTCGGCGGCATGAATCAGTAGGTACAGGCCGCGCAATTCGTCCATCCCAATTTCGAATCGCTTTTCCGTATTTGCCACATTGGATCGAGGAACAGGAAGGGGCATACGAAGCACTGACATTTGAGTTGCCAATGTTGTTTGCCGAAGTGGACGGTCTTTGATCAAGTGGCACATTTGGGTTGCCAATGTTGTTTGCCGCAGTGGTCGGTTGTTGATCAAGTGGCACATTTGGGGGCAATTGTTGGACCTTCAACATTATTTTAGGAGGTGGTAAAAAACGATGAATTTGAGCCCAATTTAGCAAATCCAAATTTGTCGGAATTGGCAATTGTCCCGTCGTACCCGTTTTTTCTACCACACATTGTACATTTGTATTCACAATTGGATTTTCAATGATACCCCGCACTTGGTGATCCGATTCCGAAATTGGCACACCCGGTACTGTATCGGTTACTGGACTCACTTCTTGGTTAATTATACCAGTATTCACGGCAACCATGTTTAGACCCGAAGTGGACTCAGCCGTCTCAATCTGTTGCAAATCTCTTAGCTCACTTTGCCATTGTTGCATTTCGAAGTCTTCGAAATCATCGGCACTTTCACTTGGTACCTTTTGCCCGTTTGGTTGTCTGTCCATTCCATGAACCCCATTTAACAATGCCAAGGTACAAATTGCCAAGCACACAAAGTTGAGAACAGCCTTGAATTTACCCTTTCCAATTATTTTCAACTCATTTTCACCCATATTTTTGAATTCTAAGACCCATTCCCGACTCGAATTGTTGTCCAAGTGTACTGTAATTCGGTTTTCACATTCAGTAACTCCCTCATTGCCAAGACCCATTTGTGGCATTATTTCCATATCCGATTTATCCATTTCCAATTTGAAAAAATCTTCAAAATAATCCAACTCATCTTGGTACCCTTGAAATACAAGTCCTCCCAATGGGTAATAATGACCATTCATAAGGAGTGTAGGGCCAATTGTAGACCCAATGACCCCGTTTAGTCTCAGAATTTGGAGTGCAAATATATGACTTGGGACCCGAGGTCTCAACCCAAAATTAGGCCGGTCACCCAAAATTAAAAATTCCGGCCCATTCAAAATATCGTAAACCCCTTTTTCGCAGCGGTAGAGCAGTCTGGCACCATTTTTTATTGCCAGTTTGGTGTGTTTGGTTAAGAGTTTTCGGTAGAAGTGTTGTTGTAGATAATTTCCGATGTCTCTCTTTGCACATGCCAGAATTTGGGAAGCAAATTTCAAAAAATCCATTTTTTCCGAAGGCATTTTTACAAAATAAATTTTAAATATTTGGGAATATGATTGGTTTGAATGTGCCTTATGGTCTTCCATCGTTCCTTTATATATCCCAATTTTTATTCGCACTCTTTGACCCTTTATCCCTGAATCATTTATGCTCTCGATGCAATGCATCCCTCCGCTGACAGCGGGAATTGAAATGACTAAAATTAAAATGCCGATTATGAATCTGTACCCATTGAAAATTGGAATCATAAGCCAAAAAATATAAATGACACCGATTGCAAAAATTGCAAAAATTATGATTAATATGTATAATTTAAAATTTTGAAATGGATTTAAAAATAATTTCCAATTAAATTGGAAAAGATCTTCCCAATTAAGTCCGAACCCATTAGTATTTTCTAAGATTTCTGAATTTCTTACCTGATATTTCCGTTCATTCCCAGGTATATACATTAATTCGCCTTTAATTTTTAAACTCGTTTTTCCTCCTGGGCATATAACTTCACAATCCATATTAATTTTCGACTTTGTAAATGGTAACACATCAATTTGGTTTTCACCATTTTTATTGCATTTTGCCAAGAAAATCAAGTTTCCTGGGCATTTTATTTCAGCTATATTTGCACCCCAATTTGTTGAACATGTATAATTAAGTCGTCCACCCGTGGTACATTCATAACAACCTTTCAATGGTGCCACTTGTTTGGCTTTACACAAATTACCCTCAATTTCTGTTACAATTTTTAATTTTTCAACTCTTACTAATAACTGGATAGGAGTATAAATTGTTTCACTCAAAATTGTATTTTTATCCTTTCTTAAATTCATTTTATCGGTTGTAAAAGGTAACTTTGGCTCGACCCTACCAAAAGTTGAGTCTTCACATTCACATTGTACCAACTCTTCTTCACTTTTTGTTCTATTAATCCAACACTCTTTACATGCATCGGTATCCAAAATACACTCGAAATTTTGCGCACTATTTTCGTCATTGCATTTTAATTGAGTTCGTACTTCTTTTCCCGCATAGATTATATCTTTATCTGATATAATAAAATAATCATCTAGCAATGGCGCAATTGGCGGAGTCACTCCTTGCGGGGTAAACGCAATTTCTTGCCATTCTTCCGTTATCCCTGGATATAGTTTAAGTTTTTTCTTTTTTGTCATGTTTCCCATTTTTAACTCTGCTTCCGCTTGAATTTCATAATCCCAATTAATACAACGTGTTGTGTCCGAACCAACAGATTGAATAAAGACAAATATTTATTTGGAGAACAAATAATATAATAAATGGTCAAGGCGAAGGGAAAATGCAATTGGGAGAAAATGACAGAATGAACGAGGGAGGGAGGGAAGGCATCGCTTATATGTGGGAAGGAACAGTGCCTAAGGGAAAGGAGTGAACAAAGTTCACTCCACTTATTGATTGGTCTCTCAACACCACATTCGTCCCTCCTTCTTGAAGCCGTGATCAGGCCGAGGGGTCGAAGATCTGCGTCTTCTTGCGCTTCCGCGTTGACCGTCGGGGTTCAGTGTTGGCCTGCTGTTGTGGCTGCTCCTGTTGCGGCTGTTCTTCCGGTGGTGGCGGCAGCTGTTCGTCGTCCGTCTCTTCGATCGGCACTTCGTCTTCTGACAATGAGTCCGAATTGTCCAGGCTTTCCAAATCCGAATAGCCCGAATTCTGATCAGTCAAATTCTCTTTCAACTGATCGAAATGCCTTTTCCAAATTCCTCTCGCCGTTCGAACGAGGAACATGGCCGTGCCAATTTTTCGGGTGATTTGTCCTTGGATCCATTTTGATCCGTCGCGATAATTTCTCGCGTAAACTCTTTGGTTTACCTCGAAATTTTTTCTCGCATTGGTCCCACGGTCGAAATTCCTTTTCATTCGTTCCGTGTAGGACCTTTTTGGCGTTTTGGCTCTTTCAACTTCATTCGCCGCTGTTGGTTTAATCAAATCCAACAAGGTTCGAAGCCTGCGGCCGAGGAGAATTTCCGATGGGGCCAATTCCGTTGCTGGGTGCGGCGTGACACGGTACTTCAGGAGAAATTGAGACAAGGCAATTTCTTGCTTCATCCCCTCCTTTTGAAGTTTGTTCATGCCTTGCTTGAAAGTTTGAACAAATCTTTCAGCAGCACCATTCGACTTTGGATTGTAAGGTGCGATCAACGTGTGGACAATTCCCCGTGATTGGCAATAATCACCGAATTCTTTCGAGCTAAATTGCGGTCCGTTATCGGAAACAATTTGCTCGGGAAGTCCATGCGCTGTGAAGACAATCCTTAGCGCCTCAATCGTGGCTAACGCCGTTGTTGTTCGCATTCTGACCACTTCAGGCCATTTGCTTTTGGCATCCATGATGATCAGCCACATTGATCCCCAAAATGGTCCGCAGAAATCGATGTGTATTCGTTGCCACGGTCGTTCCGGTGATTCCCACGGGTGCAATGGCACTTTCCGCTCATCCGGCGCCTCTTCTTGGCAAATTTTGCATCTTTTTCGGATCATTTCGATTTCCTTGTCAATGCCTGGCCACCACATCTTCTGACGTGCCAGGGCCTTCATTCTGACCATCCCTGGGTGGGTCGCGTGCAAAATTTCCAACATTTTTGTGCGAAACTTTGACGGAATAACTGTCCGATTTCCAAACATGATGCACCCTTCCAGTAAGGCGAGCTCATTTCGGATGACATGAAAACTTTTTAGTCCTTCTTCGACTTTTTGTGGCCATCCTTTTTCGATGAATTCTCGCACTTTTTGAAGAATTCCATCCTTTTTCACTTCTTTTGCGATGACACTGACTGTTACCGGCAAGCACGAAATATTTTCGGCTTGAACTTGCTGGACTTCCAATCCAACGTGGTCGATTCTTGTCTCTTCCGGACACGGCAGTCGTGACAAACCGTCTGCATTGCCAAATTCTTTGGTCGAACAGTACACAACTTCAAAGTCGAAGTTCATCAATGTCAGTGACCATCGATGAAGTCGTTTAGCCGCCACAATCGGGAGCTCACCTTTTGGCCCAAAAATCTTTTTCAGTGGCTCGTGGTCTGTTTGAAGTACGAACTTTCGGCCGTACAAGTACTGCTTGAATTTGTCGACTCCGAAAATGATCGCCCTCGCTTCTTTTTCAATCTGCGAGTAATTGCGCTCCGACGAATTTAGCGTTCGGGAGGCATATGCAATCACACCAACTTTTCCTTTTTCATCTTTATGAAAAATTACCGCTCCAACTCCATAGTCGGATGCATCTGCGGCCAGAAAAAGTGGTTTTTGCGGGTCGTAATGGACCAAAACTTCGGTTGATGTCAAAACCGTTTTGATTCCATCGAATGCCTTTTGTTGGCTCTTTGTCCATGTCCATTTGGCATCGTTCCGCCTCAATTCATTGAGCGGTTCCGATAGAGTTGCCAGGGATGGCACAAATTTTCCATAATAATTCACCATTCCCAGAAATGACTGCAGCTCTTTCAGATTTTTCGGCTCAGGCATTTTCAAAATTGCCTCAATTTTGCCAGGTGATGCATGCAAACCTTTTTTGTCCACAATGTGTCCCAAATATTCGATTTCCGGTTTGAGGAACTCACATTTTTCACGCTTGACTCGGAGTCCGTTCTCAGACAACCGTTTAAGAACCTGATCGATTCTTTTGATGTGTTGCTGATCAGTGGCTGCTGTGATCAGAATATCATCCAGATAAACTGCCACGCCATCAATGCCCTGCAGAACTTCTTCCATTACTTGTTGAAAAATTGCGGGTGCCGAAGCAACTCCGAATGGCAATCGAGCGAAGTGGAAAAGTCCTTTGTGCGTGCAAATCGTGAGACAACTTTTGGCCTTTTCGTCAAGCAAAAGTTGTAGATATGCATCCTTCAAATCGATTTTCGTGAATTTTTCGCCACCATTCAAGATGCTGAACAGCTCCTCGGGGCGTGGAAGAGGGTATTGATGCACATCCAACCAAGGATTTACCGTGACTTTATAGTCAAAGCACAGCCGCAGCTTGCCATTTGCCTTTGGCACAATGACCAGAGGAGTGGCCCATTCACTGGTTGCCACTGGCTCGATGATTTTCTCCGCCTGCCATTGGTCCAAAACTTTTTCAACTTCATTCCGAAGTGAAAATGGCACTGGTCTCGGCTTGCATCGCTTCGGTTGGCATCCCTCTTTGAATTTCAGCGATGCCATCTTTTTGCATCGTCCGACACCGTCTTGGAAAACCTCCGGATATTGGGCCAAACATGCTTCCAATTCCTTTTTGTTTTCCACGGCACGAATTGCCGGAATTCCGAAGGCTCGGTTCAAATCGACTTTCAGTCCCATGATCAAATCGCGGCCGCACAAATTCTTGTGCTTACCACCAATGACATGAATTTTGGATTCAATCGTTCTTCCTTCATGCGTCACTTTCACGGTTGCTTTTCCCAAAATGCCACCGATGGATTTTCCGCCATAGGCCACCAATCCTTGAGATGGTTCCAGTTTTGGCCTGCCGATGCGTTTCCAATCAATCTCGTCAATCACTGTGACGTCCGCACCGCTGTCCAACTCAAACTCCAACTTTCCATTGTGGATGTTGAGTTGGATGAAACCAGGATCGGCAGAAATTCCCTTGATTTCGTGAATGACGCTGACATTTGAACATTCAATGTTCTTGATTTGTCGTCCGTTGGTCCCTGGCTTTTGACCAAATTGTTGACCAAAGTTGGCATTACCGTCTCTGTTTTTGCTTTTGCAACCAACGGCCCAATGCCCAACTTTTCCGCATTTGCGGCATGTCGAATTCTGGTTCGGGCACATATTTGCAAAATGTCCCGGTTTTCCGCACCGAAAGCAACTTCTCGTGCTTTTCGTCGGCGTTCTTGGTCCTCTTTGCTGAGTGCCAACTTTCGCGACCTCCGGCATGGCATTTGAGCCAATTGCTTGAGCATCCAAATTAGACTGCTCCAACAAAACGGCTGATTCGACGGCATCCTTGAACTTCAGGTCCTTGTCGCCCTTTTTGATCAATTCCACCCGAATTGAATCATTGGAGATGCCATTAATAAATAACGCGCAAAGACACATGTCAATGCTGTCGCGGCTCCATTCAGCCTTCGCGATCAAACTTCGCAATTGGACTGAGTAGTCCCTTATCGATTGCCCTGTCTGCTGCTTTGCTGAAAACAATTCATGCCTGCACGCGGCAATCGATTTTGCTTCGCCGAATCGTTCCACCATCAACTTTTCAATTTCGGCAAGGTCCATTGTTCGGACATCCTCAGGCTGTGCCATTCGCCGAAGCTCTTCATACACCTGACCCATTTCGGTGAACAGGAGCAGACGCTTTGTTGCCACATCGGTCACGCCTTTAAGCTGGATGAAAAATTCGAACCGTTCCCACCAAGTTGCCCAGCACATCTCTGGCAAAAATGGTCCGGGTCCTTTTCCGACCTTTGTTACCGCTGCCATTCTTTCACTTTTCTTAATTTGTCCCACTCGGATCAAATTCAAGATGCTCCTGATCAACTGTAATCCGACTTGGATTTACAGCGATGTCAATTGTTCTCCGAACCGGATTAACAATGAAAGTTGGTGCTGGTTAACTGTTATTCAACTCGAATTAACAGTGAGAGTTAATTGTTATCCTTCCCGGATTAACAATTAAATTCGACGATGTTCAGCTGTTATCCAACTCGGATTAACACTGATAAAGGATTGTTATCCGTCCCGGATTAACAATCACAATCGATGACGGCCACTGTTATCCAACTCGGATTAACAATGCCACTCAGCTTCAGCCTTGCCTTCCAATCAAATTTTCCTCTTGCTCTATTCGGCCTCGATCAAAAAATTGCAATTGTTATCCGTCCCGGATTAACAATTCAATTGCACCAAATTCGTCGCTGGCTGTTATCCGTCCTGGATTAACACCAGAATTTGAGAGTGCCACCACCTGGGTGAACAGCTATTCCAACTCGGAATTAGCTTTCTCTCTTTTTCGACGATTTTGAAATTGCTATTCCGTCTCGGAATTAGCAAAACAAATTTGTTGATGCTTTTGCTCAGCTCCGCTTCAGTTCGTCTTTGCTCTGTGACTGCGCCAAAATCTGTTGTGTCCGAACCAACAGATTGAATAAAGACAAATATTTATTTGGAGAACAAATAATATAATAAATGGTCAAGGCGAAGGGAAAATGCAATTGGGAGAAAATGACAGAATGAACGAGGGAGGGAGGGAAGGCATCGCTTATATGTGGGAAGGAACAGTGCCTAAGGGAAAGGAGTGAACAAAGTTCACTCCACTTATTGATTGGTCTCTCAACACCACACAACGTACTTGTTTCCATACTGTATTTGTACTTGGTACCGCAATTATTTTATAAAAGAAGCATTCATTTATACCCAGTGATGGTAAAGCACATTTTGAACCCCAAATTGACTCTCCCTCCATACAATAAGTATTGCCAGGATAATTCCAATAATTTTTTAATTCGCTTAGTTTTTCACTTAGTCGGATGTTTGCGCATCTCCCTTTTTTGCATGACCCCATCGTAGGGCACCTTCTTGCTGATTTAACTTTTATTTTATATTCCCTTAGCCAAGCAACTGTCTCTTGGACACATTTTAATGTTAATGATTTTAGTCTGACTTTAATTGAACCTTTTACTTGACCCTTAACATTTTTCAATGCTAATGTTATCTCTTGACCCGCTGGTAGGATTGTCATTTCTGCAGCTCCCCTAACCCGACACAAAGTGCCATTAGAGTTTTTAATACAATCTTCAGATGATGCTTGAATTACTGCTACTTCAGCCCCAGCATTAACATATTTAATCGATATATGATGATTATTAACATAAATAACATTGTAGAACCCATTTTGGTACTTAGACTCAACCTTTTTAATCTCCGATTTCTCTTTTTCTTTATCCACTCTTTGGTCCCGTGGTCCTCCTCATTTGATGCGAGTAGACTCATTTCAGATTCATTTTTAAAATTTTTATTTGAACAAAATTTTCTCATTATTTTAAATGGGAAGCATAAACATGACCACACAAAATTCAAAATCGAATAAATTGATTTTACACACCAATAAATACAAGAAATAATAATTATCATAAATAACATTATTATGCCAATCAATAATTCTGTCCATTTAGTCCAGCATTCTGGGTTTAAAACCATATCCCAACTCAAAATTTGTATTGAATCACATTTTTCCACTGGGGAACAAAAAATTTTGTTTTGGTACATCACGTTTCTTCTTGACCAATAAGTTATAGTACATTCATGGTCCACTATCAGGTACTCTCTTGGTAGATTGTATTTCATTTCTCTTATGTATGAATGGGTATAACAACTGCCCGTACAACAAATTTCCGTTTTCTTTATTCGTTTTGGTGTTTTCAGAATAATTCCCAGTGAATCGCACTTGATTTTACAATCCTTACATCTAATTATTTTTTCTGTTGTATTTTGACCATCAGCCAAAAAGACACAAGTAAATAACAGAATTGTCATGAAACCCAGCGACTCTTTTAATATTTTAGCCTTTGCTCTTGTAAGCATTGGATGATGGGTTCGTTTATCTTCTTTAATTTGTTTATCCTTCTCATTTTGTATCATTTCTTTAATTTCAATATTTTTATTTGATGTTTCATTTAATCCTTGACAATTTAAATCTGTTAATCCCTTGGCACTCGCCTCCAACGGATAAATTTTACTAACAGGTCTCTCAACAATCCTTCCAGAAATTGTCTTAACATCCACACTTCTGATTGACCCTTGTGTGCCATTTAATTTTACAATTCTCGCCATTGGCCATACATTTCTTGGCCGCAACTCGTCTTCCATTAATACAATTTCTCCAATTTTTGGTTCTCTAAATTCTTGTGATCTTGGACCCTTATGATACCACTGATTTCGGTTTCTCAGCATCAGCAAATATTCTCGATTCCATCTTTCCCAAAAAATATCTAATGCTTTATTAGTCCGCTTCCATTTTTCTTTCAATTTTTCTTCTAATGATGTCTGACCCAACTTAAATTCATTATCATCATGTTCTTCAGCATTTTCAGACAAAAATATCCCGAGTTCAGCTCCCGGATTAATAAAGTCAATTGGTCTCAGAGCTCTTTCCGCATCCGGTTCAATCGATACATATGTTATTGGTCTCGAATTTAGAATTGTTTCCACTTCAGCTGCAAATGTGCGCAGCTCTTCCTTTCTTAGAATTATACGACCCAGTGCTGATTTAAACGCATCTTTACACATTTTTACAAGCCGTTCAGCACATCCATTTTCCCAAGGAGATAATGCTGGAATAAATTTCCACCCAATTTTATTTTTTGTCAAATATTCATCCAATTTATTGTTCCTATTATTCCTTTCTGCTTTAATATCGTGCATTCCTCCAGCTTTAGCAGCCAATTTGAAAGTTTGTGCATTATCAGAAATTATATATTCTGGTTTCCCTCTTCTGCATGAAAATCTTCTCAGGACATGTAAAAATGATTCTGCTGTTAAATCAAATACGGGTTCAAAGTATACACCCCTTGTTGTAAGACAAGTAATTAATACAATCCAATATTTTGACTTTTCATCACCTTTTTTCTTTTTCACAAATGACGGACCCAAATAGTCTAAAGACACATTTTTAAATGGAAAGGTTCTTATCATCCTTTCTTTCGGATGCGAAGGCATTTTAGGCAACGCAAATGATGGCCCATGATTTTTTCTACATATTACACATTGTTTCAAAACTTTTTTCACAATATTTCTAACACCCGGTGACCAAAATTTGTTTAAAAAATTGTTTAAAGTTGCATCAACCCGTTCATGCATAACATCAATGTGTGATTTCATAATAAGTATTTCCAAAATATTTGATCCTTTTGGAAAAACAATTGGTTTCTGAAACAATTCTGGTGTTTCTGATTTTCCCAAACGCGTTTTTAACCGTATTAAACCATCAGAATCTTTTTCCCACTGAATTTGATTATTTTTGTTGATATAATCTTCCCACCCAACTTGTCCAAATCTCAGAATTATTTTTTCTACAATTTTGTAGTCACTTGGTGATACATAATCTGGATCAGATATTTTCTGTAAAGCCTCAGAATTTATAACCTTTTTAGTTTTTATCAACCATTTTTTACACATTTTAGCAACTCTTGTGAATATTATCACCATTTTATGCCACTCTTTATATCGTCCAAAATTGATAAATTCATTTACAGACTCAGTTGCTTTCAGAATTCCTGAAAATTCTGTTTCTCCGTTTTCTTTAAATTTATGTTGAATTTTATAACTCAATTCTGTCGGCCAAAATTCTTGTGGCTTTGTTAACCAATTAGGTCCATTCCACCATAATGGATGGGTACTCAATTCTTCCGCTGTACATCCTCTGCTTGCTACATCCGCTGGATTTTCTTCTGTGGGGATATAACTAAATTGTAGCTCGGTACTCATTCTGATTTCGATTAGTCGGTTCGCAACAAATCTTGGTTGATCGCTCTCCGACTTAACCCAACACAGTACAGGTTTTGAATCACACCATAAGAATTTGTTTTTTATTTTTATTCCCAATTCGTTCTCCACGAATTTCATAGCCCTTGTTCCAATCAAAACCCCTAAAAGTTCCATTCTTGGTATGGAAACTTTCATTTTTCTTGGTTTTAAGCGGCTCCTTGAGTACAATAAATTAACTTCACATTTTTCACAAGCATTTCTGAAATAAACACATGCCGCATATGCATCCTTCGATGCGTCTACAAAAACATGTAATTGATTATTTTCACTTTTACCCATTTCGATTCTTCTTTTGAATGTAAAATTAGCCTTTTTCCAGTTTTGTGTGATCTGAATCCATTTTTCACTTTCATTTTCATTCAAATTGTCATCCCATTTTCTTTCCGAGTCCCATAAAGTCTGGAAAAATAATTTTGCCGGTAAAAGACACGGTGATGTCCATCCACAAGGATCAAAAATGGAATTTAAATCCTTTAAAACTCTTCTCCTTGTCATTTTTGAATTCGCTGGTTCTGCAAAATTAATTAAAAATTCATCTTTTTGTACATCCCATTGAACACCCATAATTTTTGGTTTTTCTTTTCCGAGTCTATCATTTTCTGGTATTTGATTATTAACCCAATAAGAATTCGAAACGAATTCTCGCAAATTCATCCGAGCATCCGCAAATATTTGCTTCATTGCCATGTATTTTTCTATCGCTTCTTTTTCGTCTTTACATCCTACAAAGACATTGTCAACAAATAAATTTTTCTGAATTTCATTAGTAAGTTGTGAATCAATTTGACTTAAATGATACCGAACCGTCGCACCCAATAAAAACGGTGAGGAAATCACTCCAAATGGTACTCTTTTAAAACGTAGAACCAAAAGATTTTCCTTTGTAATTGGTTTACTTATATCTCTTACCCATAAAAATTTAACAAATTCTCTGTCTTCCTCTTTTAACTCCAATGTCCAAAAGGCTCGTTGAATATCAGCCCATAAAGCAATTTTTGGTATTCGTGATCGTATTAAAAGCCCTGGGAGCTGTGGCATTTCGATTGGGCCACGAAAAAGCATGTCATTTAGGCATTTACCACTCCTTGTTTTTGCTGAGCCATCATAAACAATCCTTGGCTTTTTTCCCGGTGCGAAGACACAATGATGAGGGAGAAAATGTTCGCCAAACCCTTTTATTGAGGATTCTTCAACAATTTGCTCTTTTAAATTTTCTTTAAATGACTCATCCAATGCTTTAAGCTGACTTGGGGTTACTCTCATTTTTTCTAACATACTCATTAAACGCCGGTATGCTATAGCAAAATTTGTTGGTAATTCTTCTCTAGGACCTTTCCATGGCCAACTTACCACGTATCTCCCATTTTTTCGTTGAACCGTTTCTTTAAACATTTTCAAGGCAATCTCATCATCCTTCTCTTCCGGGTTATCCCATACTCCTATAGTTTCTAAATTCCAAAATTGTTTTGGTTCCTCAGTCTTTACACTGACTGCGGCTGTTATATTTTCAAATAATGATTCCAATTTACCCGAATTATTTTTCATTTGACCGCAAATAATAGGGCCGACTGTTGTGTCCACTTTAAACAAATTTCCTTTAATCTGTTCGACCCCTTTAAAGAATTTCCAAAATTCTGCCATTCCAATTAGTATGTCAGGTTTTTCATCAATAAATTCAGTTTTGCCCGAATTTATGTCAATTCTCTTTAGTTTACCCGTAATCTGATCAATTCTGTTGACAATTAAGCTCTCTCTTTTTCCATTACTTAATTCCAGCTGTACCAAATATTTTGGAGATTTAATTCGAGTTTATGATGTCTCTCGGATTGGCAATAAGTCTAAAAACCCATCTTCAATTCTAGGTGGACTCAAAATTTTAATTAATTCGTCACTGATAAACGGTATTTGACTCCCACCATCAAAAAATACTGTTGCCAAAACACCTTTTCCTTTGTTAAAACCCGGATAAATCTTTATTTTTTTTGTCATTAAGATAGTTTCGTCTTTCACATTATTCATCCTGGTAAGGGCGACCAAATTTTCGTTTCGTAATTCTGTCTGAAAACGATTCTGTCTTTGTCGGTTCCCCAAATCGATTGCATTTGCACCTGTTCTGAATCTGTTTTGACTCCTTGGACAGATTGCCTTATGGTGATCTTGGTGACATATTACACAATTTTTTCCCATACAATTGGTCTTTTCGTGACCTTTCCTTAGACATTTAAGGCACCTTCCCTGCTCATTAATAATTTTAAGCCGTGCTTCTCTGCCGACTATCTGTCTGCAATTTGCTGCCCAATGCGGTTTCCCACATAAGAAACAATTCGGCATTGTCCCTGTTTTTCCGATATTTCTTCGGTCATTTTCTTGAACCGAAAAAACTCTTTTTACATCGCCGATTCTGTTATAATTATTTGGTCTGAACCCATTTCCTTTGAATCTATTATTGCTTTTTTGTATTTCTTCAAATCTCTTCTGAGCAAATAAATTAGGGTTTAAACTCAAGCTTCTCGTACAGCGGAGTGCTTCTTCTCTTAATGATATTACTTCACTTAGACACTCTCTCCATCTCGAAACCTTCCATTTGAATCCCGATTCTTTTTCCTTTTTTAAAATTTCTAAAATTATAGCCCTTGGAAATTTATTTTTCACTGCCATTAACAAAAATTCACCGTCTTCCCCTTCATGTAAACCCGAATTTTGTAATTGTCTACAAATTCGTTCTAACTCCTCAAAGCATGAGCGGAGTGAATAATTTTCTCCCGTAGCCAAATAACCTTTTATGGCTCTTTCTGCTCTTCCTTTTAAACTCATCAGCAAATAAGAACATTTCTGAATATCCTGAATGTTTTTGTCTCCCACATTTACTTTAAATTGTTGCCAAAATGTTGGCCACATAAGTGGGTCTCCATCAAAATACGGCCATGGTGTCTTTGGAATGTTAATATTATCATTACCATTTCCCCTTCTTAATTCTTGAGTACTTCTCACCACGTGATTATTAACAATCTCTTCATTTGCTTCAGCCATGTTCCCATTTCCTTTTACTTCTGCTTTTTCCCGAACTAATCTAACTGATTTCATACTTTCTGCCAAACTTTCCTCATCTTCTTTTGCCAAAATGATATTTATCGTGTCTACCATTTCTCTACCATCTTCTACCCATTGATAAAAATGTCTCCCTCTGTGGACAAATAATCGATATCTCTCATTTTCATCATTTTGAGTTTCGTCGCCTAAACTCTTAATATATGCATCCCATTCATTGTGTTTGCTTTCGATGCGTTCCAATAATCCATTCATAAGAATTCTTTCTTCTCTTAATTTGTCTAATCCCTCTTCAGTTCTTTCTTGAGCCTCAGTGATCTGTCTAACCTCTTCTATTCTGCTTATCAATCTGTCAACCATTGTTCCTATTGCTGTTCGAATTGGTTCTGACATTGACCCGTTTTATAGAATTCTTTAAATGAATACAAATTTAATTCCAATTTCAGACACTTTTAAGTCGCTTTAACCCTTAGGCCTTTTTTACCCTTCGGCCGTTGCACCAAATGTCGAGACTCTATGAATTAATTCGACCTTCTAAGGAATTATCCTTAGGAATTAACCGATTTAATATTAAATTATATTATTTCTCCCGAATTTCCCAATGACTCAACAAATTTATTTGCACAATTGAATGATCAAATGAATGACAATTTGGTCCCATTTTTGGCTTCTTAAATACTCTTTTCCGTCACAATTTGCTTATTCATCATCTCTTTCTTGTGATCTTTCGTCGCGCTTATCGGCGGCGACACAGTGAATAAAAATTATTTTTGCTCAATTTTGGCTGAAAATTATGTCACTATTCGTCACTATTTTGGACTTTTTGTCACTATTTTGGCATTTTTGCTCACTATTTTAGTTAACTATTTTGGGGTTTTTGGCCACTAAAAGTCACATCCCTAGTATTTACATAAAAAATGATCCCTACTGATCACAAATATGACCTTTATTTTGCAAAATTCCGAACCCTGAACCCGGTTATTTGGCGCAACTACAAATTTTAAAAAAATTTTTTTGCTTATTGCGCTAAAAAACCGGCGCACACTCGACTACGGCGGCCAGTAGGTGGGGCGAGACTACGGGCTACGGAAGAAGTCCGCGCGTGATCCGCAGGCGGTTGACTGATTGGCGGGGGCCCTTCGGGCCCCCGCAGTCAACCGCCTGTGGCGCTCGTCAGACTTTTTCCTCCGCCCTCCGTCTCGTCCCACTACTTGCTCCGTCTTCGCATGCTCCCTTTTGCGAAAATTGATGTCATAACCATGTCAGCAACCTCGAAAACCATTAAAAATTTGTTTTTCTTTTAATTTATAAATTTTAAATTTTGTTCGAATTAGGGTTCGGTGTTCGGAATTTTGCAAAATAAATGCCATATTCGTGATCAGCGCCACAAATTACCCTAGAAGATTATTTAAAATGTCTTTTTAGTGCTTTTTATAGTGCGGTCATTTGAGTCCCAGCTGAGTTTGGCACTCCAATCCCGGCACTTTTTCAGCCTGAAAAAGGGCAAGCGCGCCCCTAATTCTATTTTTCCAACCCATTTCGAACCTTTTTACATCGATTCTGACCGTTTTTAAGCAATTTTGAGTTTGGTGACTATGATCAATATTTACCAAAAATCAAGATAAATTGTTTTTTTATATAAATCTTGATAAAATTTGGCTTAATGGATTATCCATAGCTGAAGGACCGCCCAGAACCAATAACTGACCCCATTTGCTGATTGGCGAAGAACTAAATTTAAAATGAACAGCACCAATAAGAAAAGTATAGAAAGTTGTTTAATGTACAATAATAAATGCCGAGGAACCATTGCCAATGCAAACTAATTATTTATAGGAGGCGGAGAAGCAGCAAATTGGCGCAATTTGGCCTATTGCAAAAGGCACCACATTTCTTTGACAGAAAGATACGTCCGACTGGTCCAAGCGATCAGAGGGAGGCGAATGAACCGAACGAATGTTAGGTGGCCCATTGGTTGGCCAATGGAAGGGTCTTTTCCTAAGTGCGCAAATGTTTGCCCCCCCCCCCCCCCCCCTAATTATCTAATTAAACAATGTGTTGCTCACAATGTCTCCTTGTTGCCCGTTCATTCACCATATCTTAATCCCTTTTTTTTACCTTTTCCCATATTTAGAGACGATCAGTAACAGGGATCTTAGGAAAAAATGGGGCCGGAACATGAGAAGCCGGGACAGGGATCGGATTTTCAACCGGGACAGGGATTTAGGAGAAACCGGGAATTTTTCCACGAAAAAAAATTATTTTTTAAGTGAAAATATTGTAAAATACCGTATATGCTCTAATTATCCCCCTGTCTCCTTTAATCCCACTGTCTCCTATTATCCCCCCCTTTCTGAGGAGGTTGAACAATAATCCCCCCGTCTCCTTTTATCCCCCCGGGGGGATAAATGGAATTTTTATTCTTTCGAAAAATTTAATAAAAATTTATTAATTCAAAATCGAAACTCAAAAATAATACAAAAAATCACAGACCCCCTCCTCTCCCCCTCACAATCAGAATGATGCCTCAGAATCGGACGACACCCAACTCGTACTAGGCCAACTCGTACTGCCCCAACTCGTATTGTTTTTCGACAAAAAAATCGTCATAACTTTTGTAAAGGTCGACCAAATTAAACATTCTTGGTATCATTCGATAGCCCTTAGAATTCTCTACCTAACTGCAAAATGTAAGAAAATTTTATTTTGAAACTTGTTGGGTAGATAGAGAATTTTAAGGGCTATTGAATGATACCAAGAATGTTTAATTTGGTATGACTTTAATAAAAGTTATGACAATTTTTTGCGAAAAACAGTTCGAGTTGGGGCAGTACGAGTTGGGTATTACCCTCAGAATCACCATATATGCAGGGATTCTGATGCCTTAACAAAGTCCTAACCAAAATCTAATTTCAAATTCTTAATTAGCGCCCTAAAATACCCCTAAAGACATATAAAATTTCGGATTTTCCTGTGTTTTAATTTATGAAAACTCCTTTTCAGAATGGAATGTTGAATTTTTTCTGAAAAATTGAAAATTTCCAGAATTAGTGGAAGAATTTTTCATCTTTACTTTTGAAAATCAAATAAAACAAATAAAATTCTTCCAGTTTTTCTTTATTTTAAAGCTTTATCCACTAACATTGTCCAACCCTGAAGCGATGATGAATTTCCAAAAATTAGCGTAAATTTCACGGGCTCAAAAATGAAAAAATTTAAAAACAAATTCCAAATTTTCTTAAGGGTTTTCTCAAAATTTTGTGAATATTTGACATTTTTCAAAATTTTCATATAAAAATTCAGAAATTATTTAACAAAAATACAAAAAAAAAAAAATAATTTTTTTTGCTGCGGTGACATTTTTTGGCGACATGTTCAAAAAAATTTCAAAGATTTTTCACTAATAAAAATCAATCGAAAAATAATCCCCCAGTCTCCATTTATCCCCCCGTATCTAATAATCCCCCCTTTCTGGGAAGGTTGAACAATAATCCCCCCGGGGGGATAATTAGAGCATATACGTATCTGGCAAATTCGGTGTCATTCAAAAACTCTTGATGTGTTAAGTCAAGTCTAAAAATTCGAATACTTAATTATCGAGAAATCAAGGATGAGTACGAACTGACGCAATTCTTAATTTGGGCAAAACGCCAAAATACTTGAATAGTTTTTTCAAATTTTAATAGGTAAAAAATTAAAATTGGAGCCCTAATCATGGTTCATGAATATGAATTTATTTATTTTTTATTTTTTTTTGCAAATCAAAAGAATCCCCCTTTTGGTTTTACAACAAAAAACTAAATCGACCCCTACTTTGGTTTTTTGTCGACCCCTACCGAGGTACTCTATACAAGTGCTACATAGATAGGTTGACCGTAAAACAAACAGTGTGAATAAGTTTTTTTTAAACACCCATTCGGCATTATGAACATTGATGTATTTTACTACATTCACCAGAGGAATAGATGGGGAATGAGGGGAAAGGATGAGAATGTTAGATGAGGGAGGGAAGGGATGGGATGGGATGGATGTGGGTGGGGGGGATGTCCATTGGATGGATTACCAATAATTGATGAAAATGATGTGGCGAATTATCTTTCTCCCTTATGCTAATTGAATCGATCTTCTGCCATCCTTCCCAACATTCATCTTTCCTCCTTAACTTTCCCATCATAGGCTCTTTTTCAAATTCCTTTGCTTTTATTGTCAATAAAACTTACATTTAGGTGGCTTTAACAATGCATATCAATATTTTCTTATTATAATTTTGTTTTATTAAATTTCTTTGTAAGTCCAAAATGAACAATAAAGGAGGGAGTCAAGCCCCATTTTCTGGCGCTGGGTCTCAATACCAGCAGAAACATGGCAAAGATGGTTCAGCATTTCCGAATCGCGCTGCAAATGTCCGTTCTGCCGGATGGAATCCGCCTCGAAAACACGCGGTCGACCGCTCTTCTAACAACGGCGAGGGAAGCGGCGATGGTTCGTCTCGCCTATTCTTCCCCGAGCCGACAAGTCGAATTGGACAACGCGAAAAGCTCAGTGGAAGGCTGGGCTCGAAACATTCGCCCAAATCAAGCAGAAGTGCCGTCGGGGAAGAACCTCCGCCGCGGTTCTTCGCATCTCCGCCAGTCGCCGCTAGCGGAGGGCCGACCGGAAAGGGAAAAGCCAGCGAAGTAACATTGGCTGAAGGGCAACATGCCCACCAATTCCCAATTACATCTCCGCCAATTGCCGCTAGCGGAGGGCCGACCGGAAAAGGAAAGGCCAGCGAAGTAACACTGGCTGAAAAGCAACGGGTCCACCAATTCCCAATTAATACAATTAGGCGGTGTTCGTCCCACGCCCGGCCTCTCCCGCGACAGAAGTCCAGAAACGGCATGGTGTCTGCTCCATTTGGACAATAAACGTGAAAAAGGGTCAAAAGGCTTACCGGTACGATGTGAACATTGAAAGAGTACCGATGATGAAGCGAAATGGACAGTTGGACAAAGGGAGAAGTCTCGTGAAAGGGGCGGATGAGTGAGTGAAATAGAAATTCAAATAAATCCCATTTCCATTAAGTGGACAACGCGCCCTTCACAGAAATCTCTGTTTAGAATTAATCACTGTTCGTTTTTATGTTAGGTATTTTCGTTATTTTTTATTTAACATAAGATTGCCTTCAAAAAAACGAAACGGTTTGGCATGAATATCGGCGATGAGTTGGTCTACAACAAAGTGAGTTTCAACGGTGCCACATTTTGCACGGAATTGCCGAAAAATTGGCATTTCCCATCGCTTCGTTATTCACTTCACTCTTTGAGGATTGTTTGTACGCATCTTGTCCGATCAACGACTTTGACCTTTCAATTGAAAACCACGAAGTCAACGATTATGTGAAGGTGAGGGGCGCGGGGGGGGGGGGAAGAACCGCTCAATTTTGCCACTTTTAGACTTACTGCGGCGAAGGGAACGAAGTGCGCTTCAGTAAGAAACAAATTAGGGCTAATTGTAAAACAGTGAAATAAAACCTTGTAGCAATTCGCATCACGGAAAACCGGGCGGCCCCGGTGTTGGCTCTCGACGACTTCAAGCAGTACTCGGGCGGAGAGTCAGTGTTCTGCGAGGACCGCTCACTGCGCACTTTCTTGGAAATGGTTGGAATTTGTAATTCATTCGTTTGAATTTTTCCTTTAGGCAACTTCGCAGTTCGCATTGAACAAAGGCTTTTTTGTTAGCATTAGCACTGGCAAACTTTTTGTAAGTCAATCTACTCATGATTTTCGTTAATTTTTTTGGACAGGAAATTGATGACGCGCAAAATCAGAATTTGTTTCGCGAGAAGGTGGGCAATGGCATTGTGCTGAGGGCCGGGCTTGCCAAGGGCGTTCGGGTGATCAGAAATGGGGACACATCGCCGAAAGCGGCCGTTGTTTTGGACAGTGAGTCATTTAATATTTCTTTTGGTTCGCCAACCGATGCCTTCAGCAAAAGTAGCTGCCTTCTTCGAGGCCAACTCTCTCATTGACACTATTTTCGACATTTTGCCCCGCCGTAACTCCGCCTCCCCATCAATGCATGACTTCAGTCCGTCTGATTGGGTCAAAGTGGAGCGACTTCTGCAGGACCTTCGGGTCGAAGTCTCTTATCGCCGGGTGCGCACTTTCGAATTGGGCAAATTGACAGAGAAACCCTTGCGCGACCTTTTCATTGACGTGGAGAGGGACAACGGAGGGCCGCCCGAGCGAATGTCCATTCCCCAATACTTCTTCAAGTTCTGGAAGATCCAGCTCAAATTCGTGGACTTCCCTGGTGTTATTCCGGTACGCTCAACATTTTATCATGATAATTTATCATTTTCAAATTAATTTTCAGAATAATCCTATACCTGCGGGGAAAAAGGCCGAAGTGTTCCCTTTGGAATTGTTGGATGTCATGGAAGACCAGGTCGGACACAATTTGGGCCAACTTTTCTTTTCGTTGCTATCGTCTATCTCATAAGTGTTATTGTTATATTTCATTTGAATTTCTTGGTAATACTGGAGAATTGGTGTCCCGGCAAAAAATAAATTAAAATTTTTCTTTTCTAAAAGTCGTTAAAATATACTTAGGGGGGGTTTTCTGAGCCGCTTATCACGAATCTGACATTAATTTTGACCAATTTTGGATCCCGGACCCGAACTCGAACAAAAGTCGGGATTCAAAATTCTCACAACTAAATGGATTTTGAACAATTTCTTTAGCGTGTTCCGCGGGAAAAGACCGACTCTAAGCTGATGGATCAACTGTTGCGCTTCAATTCAATGCCACCAAACGAACGAATGAAAGCGATTTGGGAAAGGGCAAGGGCACTCGGATTGTTCACTGATGAGAACCCCGTCCTTCGTGCATTTGGGCTCAGTATCGACCAAAAATCCAATGGGGCAAGCATATGACCAGAAAAACGAATACAATCCATTTATTTAAACTGAAATTTTATGGGTTTCTATTTTAAACATGCATTTGCGCTTTTAAAAATGACAATATCGCATGAAAATTAATTATTTTGTTTTGTCCATTGTCAGGTTGTGGTCGGAGTCCGTTCTTTGCCTCAAATTCGCTTCAAACGCAACACTTTGCTTCTTCCGGACGCTATAAAAGTTTTAAGATTTAACACAATGAAATTTCATTTGTTTGTTCCCAAGGGCGAGTGGCGTCGAGACGCGAGCCGAGCTGAGTATTTGGCTGCGGAGGAGTTGGACAATTGGCTTGTGCTCTGTGCTCGTCAGAATACGAATCTCGTCAAAGATTTTGTGCGGCGTCTGTGCGAAATGGGCAGGGACAAAGGTATTCGGATGGCAGAGCCGGAGATCGTCTCATTCGACAGCCCCGAGGTTGGTCAAACACCAATTTTAATTCATATTTTTGTCAACAATAAGAAACCTTGTCCTCCCTTTACTCCGTTACAGAACTCTGACCAAGAATGGGTGGCCATGTTCGAACGATGCACTGTCAACCGAATCCAATTCGTACTGCTGGTGGACGAAAGGCGCAAAGACACCCATGGACTTTTGAAGCTTTCTGAGGCCATTCACAAAGTGACGACACAACACATAACGTTGGAGAAGGCCCTTGTGAGTCTAAACACTCAATTCCTTCTTTTATCTGTAAATTGTGAAGGATGTGGTAAAAAAGAACCAGCGCCAAACCTTGGAAAACATTCTGAACAAATTGAATATGAAGAATTTCGGACTAAATTACGTGCCTATCATCGAACAGTCTGGGAAACGTTTTGCGTTGGAGACCGGCGATGTTCTTGTGGTGAGCAATTGTTTAAACAAATCGCACAAATTTGATCAAACCAATTAAGCTTGGCTACGATGTTGCCCATCCTGGTAAGTATATAAATTAACCTTTGTCGTCATACTAATTGTAAACCAAAATTCAGCGCCTATGTCTGCTCAAACTCGGCGTATGTTGGCTGCCCAGGGCGAGTCTCAACTCAGTTCGCTGGACCCTTCGTGTGTTGGGGTTTGATTGTGTCATCAGCATTGTATTTTTATACTTAAAAAAAATAGATTTGTGCTAATATGGCAACAGATCCTCACAGTTTCGTGGGCGATTACTTTTTTCAAGGTTTTTCGACAGTTAGTTTTTGTTTTTTAAATTGTTATTTCCAGAAGCCAGACGCGAAGCCATAGACGGTCTTCAGGTGACACACGATTCAAATGAATTTATGGTGAATTTGAGTGACCCATTTAAAGTTGACTGAACGTGTGAAATGGATCCTTCACAATTTGGACAAGCATCGTTCTTCACAGAATCGCCCGAAATACATTTTTGTCTTTCGGGACGGTTTATCGGAGGGTCAATTTGCGATGGTCCGTTCATGAGCGGGCTCTTCATAATTTACCACCTTTTCAGGCATGTAAAGAGGAGTTGATGGCGATTAAAGAAGGATGTCAACAGTTCGATTCGAAATACAAGCCCAAAGTCCGAATTGGCTGACCCAACCAATAAAATGAACCGTTTTTAGTTCGTCATGGTTATTGGTACCAAGCGTCACTTCAAAAAGTTTTTCATCGAAGAAGAGCCGAGGGAAGGCGGACGACCTTTCTCAAAAAATCTGTACCCGGGTACGATCATTCAAGAAAAATGCCGAGCGGACATCACCGAATTGTGCGATTTTTTACAGGAATATAAAAAAATATTTCGCCCTTTAAGTTTTTTGCAACCGCACGCGCCACTCAAGGCAATTGCAAAGCATCAAAATGAAATTGAACTGCATTTATTTAGGGGACTGGCAAACCGGTGGAATATGCCATGTTGGAGAACGAAATAGGTGTCAAAATGGACGAACTGCAGGGACTGATAATGGCACTTTCGTATTCCCATCAGGTGAAAAGGGACAGCCGAATAAATGCGCTCTAAAAATTGCATCCATTTTTAGATTGTCAACATGGCGGTCTCAATGCCCGAGCCCGTGTACCAAGCGGACGAATTGGCCAAGCGAGGGAAAAATAATTTTGCCGCCTTAAAGTGAGTTAAAAAGAACTTTGTTATTGGATGACTTTATAAAAGGAAGTTTCGCATTTAGACGGTTCAAACCGAACCAAGTGCCGAAAAAGGAGCACCGACTTTTGGCGAAGAAAGGCGCAAAGCGACAGACCATTTCGCTGGTTGACCACCACGAATTGAACAGAATTGTGGGTGAAAAACAGCAGTTGAAAAGCTATTCCATCCCTTTTCAGCTTTCATATTGGGGCGACGGAACTTTCGTATTGTCTAATCGTTTCACGGCTTAAATTCTAACGACGAGTAATTAAAGGAATAATTTTAATATTTCTGTATTTGTTCATTCATTCATAATTTTTGACAGATCATTTTGTTATTTTTAATTCTCACTAAAAGAGCGTATCATAATGTTCTATTATTCATTCTCACATTGCTTTAATCCATTGTTTTGCATTTTTGACATCCGAAATAAATATTGGCCAAGAAATATGGTGGAAGTTAATTGCTCTTCTAATATTAATTAATTAATTTATTATATCTTTTCAAAATTAACCAGCAAATGTAAGAACTCAAGCATGTGTTATTGTCCCTTGCAGGTCACAAATTCCATAAATGGCTTTTCCAAACTCAATGATAAAACCTGTGAATACATTAAAGAGTTTTATGAGGACAATGACTGATTGTCGCGGGATGGCGTCGGTGCCAATGGCATTTGAGCAGAAAGTGTCGGTGGCACAACAACAGCAATCCATGGCACATGTCCCCGACAGAGAAACTCTGAGGAAGGGAAAAGTCAGCCCGACGATTCTCAAGTCAGTGGGGGGGGGGGGGGAATTAAAAATGTAACTGAAGTTCGAATTGGGGGACCAATGGATTAACCCATTTGGTACGGTCTCCCTGGTCTTACAAAACAAATTCAGACCTTACATTGACCCGACTCTGTGCTCTTCCGACCCAAATGCCTTTGAGAGTGAAGTGACCGTCGGAAGAATGTTCGACGCGCGTGTCCATTTGGGCCATAAGGTAAAACCATTCAAATGCTTAAAATTAACTAAACTTTACTAACATTCAAAAAAAGCAGAACATTTTGCAGAATAACATTTCCGTTCTTTTTGATGTTATAAATTTCTTAACTCATAAATTTTATGAAAATCTTCAATCATTCGCTGATATTCGGACATTCGATTAAGGAATTAATTGTTGATGGGTCGATGGACTAAAAGTTGGTTTTTTAGGTTGGCACTCTCAACGATAATATGAAATGGGCATTGTATGGAGGTAAATGGCATCGAATTAAAAGGGACATATCTGTAATTAGCCATTTGTCATAAATTCTTAAAAATTTACAGTGAGTCGGGAAAAAAAATAAAGTGCCGACCAAATGAGTTCGGAAATACCAATTAGCCCCTATTTTAGGTTATCCCATCGGATCATTTTTTGGGTAGAAATTGTTTTCCGATTCTTTCCTTTTCAGAACGTCTTGGCATTTGCGTCTTCGACTTGGAAATCACTCGGCATTATCTGCTAAAGGCGTTGGAATTTGTCCGATCGGTGGCTTTTTTGGGCGGTCGCTTTCTCTTCGTCTCGACCAATAAGTGCTGCTTCCCGATGGGCTTTTTTCCATTTGGTGGCATTTGCCTTTTCAGGTCCTCAATGCTAATGGTGGAGACAATGGCCGACGAATTGGGACAGTACGCCCACACGCGCCATTGGCAGCCCGGCACATTCACCAACACAAAGAGCGTCTTCGGAGGGCCCATTCGGCTGCCCGACACTGTCATTCTGTTGAACACGCTGACTAGCGCGATGGAGGCACATCCGGCACTGGTCGATTCGGCCAAAATGTGCATTCCGACCGTGGCGATTGTCGACTCGAACAGCGGTGAATGGCAATAGGAAATGAAGGAAGTTGTCCAATAATCCATGCATCAGAGCCCAACTACGTGTGCTACCCAATCCCTGGCAACGACGACTCGGTTGAATCCGTCAACTTTTTCATGGAAATGTTTGCAAAAGCAATCCAAAAGGGCCGAGCGGAGAGCGACACTTTTCTGGAGGGCGCGAAAGAGAAGAAGCAGCAGCAGAAAAGGACGATGGGGCAACGGAGGCACTGAACGAACAAACGGAGGGCGACGAATGATCGGAGGGGGGGGGGGGGAGACGGACTGATTCCTCTGCTTATTCTTTGTTTCTGTCCACTTTCTATGTTTTAGATTTTCTGAATACACTTTTACCCTTTGAAATTATTTTTAGGGATTTCCCATAAAATTCCGCTGCTATTTTCTCCTTATTTTTTTTTTTTGATTCAATTTGTTTTCTGTTCGATGTCTTCTCCGCTTGGTGCGAATGTGTTTATCACCGGCGCCAACCGAGGCATTGGGCTCGGATTGGTGAAGAAAATGTTGACGGTTGGTGGACTGAAAAATGTGTTCGCCGGTTGTAGGGACGTCGATTCGGCTGCGGTCAGTGGACGACCCCTTAGGGGAAATTGCAATTTTTAACCTCAGACCAAAAAGGGAAAGACGCTTTTAGGAATTGCAACAACTGTACGACAAAAATGGACCATTGCGACTGATCAGAATTGACGTCAGCGACGACCGAAGCATTCGGATGGCATTTGGCCAAGTCCAAAAGCAATTGCTGGACAAAGGCGGACTGAACTTGCTGATCAACAACGCGGGCATTCTTCTCAAAGTGTGTGTTTGGCACAAAAGCATTATTTTTGGCTAACCGTTCCTTTTTTCTTGATAATCTTTGACTCTTTCTCTGATCACTCTCTTTGGACTGATCGGTCTTTCTCTTGCTAATCTTTGACTCTTTCTCTGATCACTCTCTTTGGACTGATCGGTCTCTTCTTGCAAATCTTTGACTCTTTCTCTGATCACTCTCTTTGGACTGATCGGTCTTTCTCTTGAAAATCTTTGACTCTTTCTCTGATCACTCTCTTTGGGCTGATCGGTCTTTCTCTTGCTAATCTTTGACTCTTTCTCTGATCACTCTCTTTGGGCTGATCGGTCTCTCTTTTCCGTCCGTTTTCCTTTAGGAGGGCGTTTCTCTTCGTGAGCCCATCCGTGACACCTTTTTGCACCATTTCGACGTGAATACGGTCGGCCCCGTCATGACCACCGCCGCCTTTCTTCCGCTGCTCAAAAAGGCCGCCTCCGCCGGGGAGTTCGCTCGGGTGGTGAACATCGGTTCGTCGCTCGGTTGTATTGGACAGGCGGCCGTTTCGCCTCGGCTGAGTCCGTATCAGAACGTGGCTTATGGGATGAGCAAAGTCCGTCTTCTTCTACGTCCTCTCCTTTCTTTGATCAGTGCTTAGGCTGCTCTTCATCACTTCTCCAAAATGATGGCTTTGGACGAGTCGGACATTGTCACCGTTGCGATTCATCCCGGCACTCATTCAATTGTCCCTTCTCACTCACCCAATTTTGTTGTTTTAAGGTTGGGTTAAAACGGAAATGGGCGGTGCTAACGCTACGATGAGTGTTTCCGACTCCGTTGCAAAAATAATGGCGCGGATTTGCGCACTCACAAAGAGCGACTCGGGAAAATTGCTATACGGAGAAAAGGAATTGCTGCCGTGAAGAAAAATCATGCCATTCTTCCCAATTTGCCTTTTGCCGACTTTGAACCGTTTCAGTGAAATTATGCCTATTTTTAGGCCACATAATTCGTAATTTATCTATGAATTATTCATCATTACCTATCTATTTCCAATTAAACACCATTTGTATATTAGGTTTTGAATATTTTGAAAACTTTTCCTGTGTCAACGCTATATCGAAAAGAAAAAAAGTTTATTGAGGGATTTAAAAGTTGAGATATTCGGACAATAAATTGGATATGTATTTAATAAAGGGCATGCTAACGAAAAATGGCCATTTTGTGGCCGCGTTGGCCACAGACAGACACCGAGCAAAGTGAGCGGTGTGGGAAAATGTACAGAACACAGAAGAAAAACGTGAAAACAGCAAAAAAAGAAAAGAAACGCAATTGAGTAAACATTTAAATGTTCAAAAGTGTTATTATTCTCACTCCATTTTATTTTTTTTATTTTTGAATGTTTTTTTTTATCTTTGGATCATTCAAAAATTTTAATTAGGTATTTTCGTGGGTTTTATTTTCTTTTTCTAAGAATGCGAGTTTCTCTCAAAGAATAAAATAAAAAGGAAAATACAAATAATAAAATAAAAATTATTAAATTTAATTCGTTTGGCTTCGATTTATGAATGTTTTTTGACATTGTTTTGTCTTTCCCCGTTTATTTTGGTTCGCTGAAGCATTCCTAAATAAAGTGCACAGAAAGTACGAATGAACGGCTGGGCAAATAAATGCTTTCTTTTTTTGTTGGATTTAAATAAAGTAATAATTTTTGGCCCAAAATGGGATTAATTTTTTGTCGGCGTTTCCTTTCATCTCTCTCCTTTGATTGTTTTATTTTGTCTTCGTTTTCACTTCTGATAATTAATGGGGACACTCATCAACCTTCACCAATGATTTGTTGTGTTTTAATAGGCGTGCCATTCTCTTCCCCCTCCCCAATGGCAAATGCCTTTTTTTCGCGTGCCTAAAATTCAATCGCATAATTTGTCATTATTTCCGTCTTTCTTTCTCTCCTCGGCTGTGGGGCAAAGCGAAATTAATGAACATGGCCAAATTACGGAGACGAGCCAATGCTCCGGGGATTTGCATTTTTAGCGACAATTAATTGTAATTTACGCACAGCAAAAGAGGAGGGGGCGGGGGGAGGGATTGGGCGATTATTACGCCCTTTTGGCATAAAATTGGTCGCTTATGGCAAAACTATTTTTCGAAGCCTTTGGCATTCGATGAAATGCTAATAATTGCCGCTTTTCGCCTGTTAAATGCTAATTCGATTCTTCCTGCCTGCTGCTGTTAATAGTCATTGCCCCTTTTTTATTTTTGCATTATTTTTACTTTTCCATCTTTCCAACTTTTTTTTTTTCTAATGGAAAATCACCCCAACCAATCTTTTCTCTGTTCGTGTTTGATTATAGTTCTAATTAATTTCGTGCCCTTTTTACAATTTTTTTCACTTTTTAAATAAATCCCCCCTTCCCCCGCTTTCCGTCTCTCCCCCTCCTCCCCTCTTTCCCCTCCCCGTTTCCGTCCCCTCCCCCCCCCCCCCCCCCCTCTCTCTCCCCTCTCTCTCTCTCCCCCCTCTGTCACTACAAATTTTCTTCCACCCCCAAAAGGCAATTTAATTATTTTCCTTCTTTCTATTCATTTACTCCCTCACATTCATCAACACCATAACAATAAACGGCTTTCAACAGAAGCAAAACATTCGTAAAGAGTCAACAACAAATTATTTCTGTTATTACAATATTTAATAATACGCGTGTTAATTCATTACCTAATTTGGGTTCCTTTAATTACCTAATTTGGGTTCTTTTAATTACTTAATTTGGGTTCCTTTAATTACCTAATTTGGGTTCTCCTTACTTTGTTACCTCTCTGTTAACTTTTCCCCTTCCTTCTTCTCCTTTTTAGCCTTTAATGGCTCATTTTTTGGACTAATCCAATTTTGGTTACCTTCCTGAAGCAGCAAATATTGCCAATGGAACATTCTCTTCCCCCCCATCCCCCCATTACCATATTTGCCACCATTAACAAAAAGAGATGGACCAAATGTTCGAAGCTTATTATCCAAATTGAACACATGTCCAATTCGCACGGCTGATTAGCTTAGCACCCGAAATAGCTAAAAATGTACGCATTAATTTAATGATATTCTGCCGAACTAATTAAAACCATTTTTTGCTCTTTGCCATCCAAACAAAATTTCTTTATTTATTAAATATGGTTTTGGTTAGGTTATCCAAGTCGAGTTTTCGAATTTCACCTGCCATTTGCGCAATCCCCGGGGGCGAACCAAATGATCAGAAGCGAATTAACGGCCAAAAGAAATTATCATTAAAAGGTGAGAAAAGAATTCTAACCTATTGTGGGCTCAAAAGTAGGAGGTGCAAAAGGCATTCATTCTCTTTTTTTGAAGGGGTTTTCAACAAAACTTTCTCTTTTTGTCCAATTTTCCGCTTTTTGTTTGCACCTGCCGTACAATGGCTGGCCATCTTAAGAAGGGCCAAAATGAATCTGTCGAATTGCCATGGCAGGTGCGTCTTTGGCTGAGGAAGCCCCTGGCAGCTGTAATAATCGGCTAATGCCATCCCCCCCCCCCGGCGGTGTTTTCATTTGCGCTTTATCTTTGCGCCCTTCCGTTCGTTACCACTCACTTTGTCATATTCAAATAAGCCCCGCTTCTCACTCATTACCAAACATTCAATTAAAATCTGCGAGTCTTTAGATTTGATGACTTTCTCCGATGGACAAACTCTTTCTCCGCTGCCCATGGCCACGGAGGGCGCGTCGCTTGAGGAGCGGCTTTTCCTGTCCAACCTTTCCCTGGCAGATGAGTTCGATGTGTCCATGGCGTTTTTCAACGAATGTGTGGACATGAACCACTTCCTGTGGGAGTTCCAGCGTGATCCCACCTCGCGTCCGATCACCGCCGCCATTTTCGCCGTTGTTTATTCGCTGATCGTTCTGGTCGGCGTCTCTGGCAATATTTGCGTCCTTTTGTCCATCGGCCGGACGCGTTCTCTGCAGACGGTGTCCAACCTGTTCATCTTCGCCTTGTCCTGCTCCGACATCGTCGTCTGTTGTGTGTCCGCCACCTTTACGCCTTACACCGCCTTCACTAAAGTTTGGGTGTTCGGAGTTGCGCTTTGCTCTTTGGCCAATTTCACCGCGGTCAGTCCTTGTTTGGCTAATTGGCATTGGCATTGTTTTGCCATTGTCATTTGCTACCACTCCCTCCCTTTCGTCCCTTTAGGGTACGTCCCTTTGCTTTTCCATTTTTGTCCTCGCCGCAATTTCGGTCGACCGTTTTTTGCTCATTCGCTTTCCGCTCAACAATCAGCTTCGGCATAACCACGCGTTGCTCATTATCCCGGTGAGGAGGAGGGAAACGGAACGCCAAATGCCCAATTGATTCACTGATTCATTCGTCCGTCCATTCGTCCATTCATTCCATCGAATTATTTTTTCCATTATTCAATTAATCCCTAAATAGTCTAATTTATCTCAATTTGCATCCCATCCAAACCAACAGATTCTTTGTTTGTTCGCAATGTTCGTCAGTTTCCCAATGATTTTCACACAAAAATTGCTGCGGATGGAGGGATACTGCGGCGAATTTTGCGTCGAAGATTGGGGCACAAATGAATTGTATCGTGAAATTTACGGCACAATTCTGTTGGTAGGCAAAAAAAGCATATGTAAAAAACAACAACGCTATTCTTGGACTTTTTGAAAGATTGTCCAATTCTTCGTGCCTTTGCTCATAATTACCATTTGTTACATTGGAATTTCGGTTCGGCTGAACAGAGTGAGTCGAATCAGTCAAGTGATCAGAGGACTGATCAGTCAAAACCAACGAATTTAGAACATTTTGCTACGCCGTAAAAAGATGGGCAATTCGTGGCTGCGCCATCGCCAATCGATGGCCGATCGGAGAAGGCAAAGGACGAATCGGATGTTCATTCTGATGTACGATCTCCCACAGCCATTAATTGATCAATCTTTTCCTTTTAGGGTCTGTGCCTTCGTTCTCAGGCAATTTCTTCCCCGCCCCTCAAATTTAGCAAATTTATGGCATTTTTTTGCCGATTTTCAGTTGGATTTGGTTCATTCTGTTCAACCTTTTGCGCGATTTGGGCCTTCTCCCTTACTTTATCCGAGAGCAGGAGTTTCTTTACGGGATCATCACTCATGCCATTGCGATGACTTCCACCGTAAATTTCAAATTGTCACTTTTTCCCATTTGCTCCCCCCCCCCAATTTTGTTAAGATTTGGAACCCCATTCTGTACGCTTTGCTCAACTTCCAACTCCGCTCCGCTTTTCTCCGTTTGGTGCCCGAAAATGCGCGGAAATTTATGGCGAAGCGAAAATTCGGACAATTGGGCAGCAAATCCAAACTGACGCCGAGGGATGCCAAATTGGTGGCCCCGACTTTGCTAATGGCATCCATCGGCCAGCAAAAACACCGCCAAACGACGATCGCTTTAACGGCCACCTCTCCCCTCGTAGTGCCAACATAAATGCGAAAAGAAAGGACAAAGAAAGCCAACCGAAGAAAAGCCGACACAAAAGCCAAACAAAACAATGGCAAAAGCCATCGAATGGCAAAAGAAAAACGGAAGAAGTGGCGACGAATGGACAAATGACAAAACAAAAATTAATTGCCTTTTGATGTTTTGGCCAATGGCCGAACAAAAACAATCAAATTTTAATATTTAATTTAATTTATTAATTTTTATTGTTTTAAAGAATTTATTGAAGTCAGAATAAATTCATACATTAGCAGCAGTGAAATTAAAATAACATTTTGTATTTAGCCGAACTTACAAAGTGAAAAAGATTATTTCATTTAGTAATTCAAATGGATAAAACTAATTGTCTGTTAAAATACTAATTGCTTTTGCTTTCGCTTCTCAAAATGTCTTAAAGGTTAAGGTGTCGCGTGCGAAGGGCGGCGGCAAGTGCCAATTTGTTATAGGACGAAGAACGGGGAGGGAAAACAGCAGCGGAAGGTGAAGCGAAGGAAGACCGAGCGGGAGGCGCAGAAGCGGCGCGTTGCGAAGCGTACGGCGGAGGGGGCGCAGCGAGGGGACGCGCCGAAGCGGGCGGATGGAGAGCGGACGCTGAAAAAGAGGCCCAAAGTAAAATGTGCTTCCCGTGCCAGTGGGCTAGTGCCACCTCCTCCGTCAGGTCGCTGTGCCGCTGCTGCTCCGCCCGCCCCCGCGGGGTACGACGCCCTTCCCGGCCCCTCTCCGTTGGACCGCTCCGGGCATGGGCAGTATTCGGCATCGGCCCCTGAATTGTCCCCCGGTCACCATTAATGCCATTCTGCTCATTTTCATTCACCCGGTGCGCCCGCTGGGCCCGGCGGTCCAATTGCTCCCTCTTTGCCCAATTCGCCGGAAGGCCCCGGCGGACCGGCAATTCCAGGCGGACCTGAGGATAATGGAACGGTGCTTTTGGATGGGTTAGGTGAAGCTCACCCGGCGGAGAGTCTTCGCCCCGTTCCCCCGGGGGGCCCTCTTCGCCCGGCTCCCCCGGCTGTCCGTGCTCTCCCTTTGGCCCCGGCTCGCCCTTTGCGTATCCAATGCCCGTCTCGCCGGGAGGGCCTCTCGGCCCGGGCTCTCCCAAATCTCCGTGAAGTCCAATTTCGCCTTCGGGCCCTTCGTCACCTGATAAAAAACAGTACAATTTCCCCTCACACGGCTTAATCCGTTCGTTAGCTGCTCACCGGGATGGCCATCGCGACCAGGCGACCCGGGAGGTCCTTTAAAATTAAAATTGAATGACGCCATTGGGCCATTTAAATGTGTACCGATTGGGCCCTTTTCACCGCGAAAGCCTCTCCTCCCTTTGTATCCCGGGGGGCCAGGTGGACCAATTGGACTTTAACAAAGAGAAACACGGGTTAAGAGATGGTGAAATAAATCACCAAGAAGGACACTGCGACACGTGAGCAAAGTCCTCCGGAAAGCCCGAGAATCCCGAAGTGCCGGGTTGTCCGTCTTGGCCTTAAAGGCAATTCTTTATTAGCAACTTCGCTCTTGGCTTTGATTGACCCGGCTCTCCCGGTGCCCCCGGCACTCCCGGGGCCCCTCGCGCTCCCTGTGGGCAAGTCGCGCTTGGACTGCTCGCGGCCCCTCCGCCGATATTTCCGCTTCCGTCTGAACGGGATTTGTTTCGAGTGGTCAATTGTCCGTCCCTTCCGCACATTGCCTCCGCTTCCGTATCGTCTGCTTTTGCTCCCTTTTGTCCCATTGGTCAATCGTCGCCCCCTCTTTCATTATGTCTCTCCACAAAACGTTGCTCATGTCCAAATGCGCTTGGCTTTTCAGTCCAAACTCAAGCTGAAGATTCACCAAATCGTTGAGCATTAGCGGCACTCCGATGAGAATGGCGCTGAGAGAAATGACGGACAGAATGACCGCCACCGTTACAGTACCGGTGGGCAGGTCGGACATTTTGCACACTTTGGGAATATTTTCAAATATCAATTTTCATAATTTACTCGCTTTCTTTTATAGAGGGGTGGGGGATGCTTCTTCAGATATAATCAGTGCGTCGTCAATTAGCCTGGGATAATGAGCTTAATGAAAGGGACTAATGGGCGACATGGGAAAGAAGGAATTGAGGCGTAACGAATGGGGGGGGGGGTAATTAGCAAATGAAAGGATGTCAAATCAGAAGTGATTAATGATGCGGAAGGGAGCAGCATCGCCATATTATCAGCACAACAATCACCAGCAGAGGAGCAAGCGAAAAGTCGGGATGATTAGCAAAAGCACTCGAGGGAAAAGATGGCACGAGGGAGGGACAATCGCCTTAATAATTGTCAGTGAGTCATTCAATTAAACAAGCTGAATGCATCTGATGCTAATGAAGTGACTGGCATAAGGCAAATTTATTGTGATAAATTATTAGTGGCAATTTGACATTTAAGCGAATTTCGTGGATTTGTGGGCACGGCGAAATGCCAATTCGGCGTCCGACGGTCAGTTAATCATTTGAGCTTCTCCTTTATCTGTCTCAGTTGGATGACAATGTTTTCCATCGCCGCCGTCTGTCGCCCCAACAGAAATTCCTGCTTCAGTCGCCACTCCTCCTGGTGCCCCAATTCCATTAGCTGCTTCTTAATGCCATTTTGTGGTTTCTCTCACAATTAGCTGCTGCTCCCACCTCAATGAGTTCGCATTTGAGGCGTTTCAGTCGAAGTTCCACCGTTTCTCCGTCTTCGCCGACACAATTTGAGAAGCCGTTCAACGGCAGTGCCGACGACTGCGGCGGCGGAGGGAATGCCCGCCTCTTGCGACCGGCGAAGTGCTGCTCGGAATGGCAATTGTTGGCCACGGTCGGATGCTGCGAATTGACGAGCGATTGCTGCTCAATTAATTAAGTAATTGAAATGGAGGCGGCACAGTGAGAAAGAATTTCCCGAAAAGAAGTCACAGTTGCAAAAAACATTCAGAAGTCCCTTGCCCACCGAATGATTTTGCGCAAAATTCGCAGTGCGAACAGTCGCAGGTGGCAAATTGCGCACCATCGGCTGGCCAATGGTCGACTGTTGGCCTTCGACGGATTGCTGTTGCTGTGAACGTATTGGAATCGGTCCCAGCAGAGAATGGCGCCGAACCCCCGCGGCGATGGCATTTCCTTCCACCGACGCGGCACCCGTCCCTGAAGAGATCAACTGCTGTTGCTGGTCCGTCTCGTGCTGGTGATGTTCCGCTGAATGCATTGGTCCGTTTCCACTGCTTCCAGCCTCGGCGTCGTCGGCCGATTGTTGGGGCAAAATGCCCAAAATGGCATTGGTCAAACTGTCGCCCGCTTCAACTGAAAATGTCTTTTTCAGTACCGAATTTTTCTTATAATTAGGGGAGGGATTTCAGCAATTTCATCCCAAAAAGAAACTTCGAATCGCAATGAGACAAGCGATTGGAAAGGAAAGTAAAGGTTTCGAGAGTGAAAAGCAAATGCCGCGAGTGTTTGCGCTGTGCCGCGCCCTCCCGCGGACCTTTGACAATGGCCGTGGCACTTTGGGTCATAGGCCCGGTGCCGTCCTCGTGGGAGTCGGCTTCGTCCGTGTCTTCCCTCCCCTCTCTGCACGAATGTTTCGTCCTCATCGAAAGGAAAGTGCCGTCTTTGGCATCCGTCCAAATGCGCCCATTGCATGCGTTTGGCATCGTTTAAAACAGAAGGCACTAATGAGTTCAATTAATATTTACTCATTAACTAATCTTTTTCCCGCATCGCCAAAATAACTTTGTGCCGTCGGCACTGAGCCGATCTTTCACATAAGTAAATCCCTCGTGGAAATAGCGAAGTTCGCCCTGCTGCTGTTGCTGAGGGGAAAACTCTCTTTGCTCTTCAACATTTTCTTCTTCGTTTGACATTTTAGTGACAAATTTTGAAGAAAAATATTCAAAATTAAAAAAATAAATGCCAAAGAGAAAAAGGAATAATAATAAATAAATTTTAAATTGAAAAAGAAAAAGTCAGCAGAAGAGGCGCACTTTGGCCAAAAGACAGAAAAAAGGAGGAAACGCTTTCAGCGCCATCGATTGAATGGGCGGCGAGTGAGAAATGGGCGAGCCAAAAAATGGCGACGAATTCGCCCCTTTTGCTCAGCAATGAGCGAAGGCGCGCCGGGAGAAAGAAATCAGAGGAAGGAAATAGTGAGGGAGAGACGACAAAGCGAGGAGGAAATAGTGGGGGCAAAAGTGAGTCCACGCAAACGCAAAGAAAGTGAGGAAAAGAAAGACGCAGCGAATAATGGGCCAATCGCCAAAAGCAAAACACCCAAAAAGCCATTCCAAAAACTAAATTATGGCCGAAAAATGCCATTTTAATGCCAATTCCCGTGCCTTTTCTCGAGTGCCACGGCCCCCTCAGTGCCGCCGACGGCGCCTGTGCCAACGTCGATTCGCTGAACGATGGCCTCTCGTCCGGCAGATTGTCCTCCGCCTCGTCGTCGCCGATTTCGAACACTTCGTCCTCCCCCGCGAGGAACTCGTCTTTCAACAAAGCGTCGCCCGCATTTTGCCCCCCTTCGAACGATGGCATTTGGAAATCGCCGCCCAAAAGCATTTGAATGTGCTCCCATGAATCCGAGCCCGGCACCGGCGGATTCGCTGGGGCGCCGTGGTAAAAAAGGCGGATGTATTCGCGTTCTGCCGGGGTCAGCTTCACAACGAAGTGCTCCATCCCGGGCCGACTTCGCTTTCTTCAAACGCAAAGTTTAGTCGCCGTTGGCTTTTCTCGCTTCACCTTTCCTGGTCCTCCAATTTGTATCTGGTCATCGACTTGATGTTCAGCAACTTCTTCATGCATTGGTCCACCGTCAGCTCTCTGCCGTAGCGAATGTTCAGCTCCGTCGTGATTTCGTGCCATGTTTGGTTGCGCACCGTCCAACCGCTGACCCCGTCCAACTGATCAAAAGGAATGTGCACTGATCAGTGACTTATGAAATGCATGTTTTGGCAATCGTAAAGAATGGGGGTCCCAAATACAAAATTATTATTTTTTATTTGAGCTCAAAATAAGTAATTAGGGGTTTTCGAGGGCGCTGATCATGAAACTGAACTCGGATTTGCCCAATTCCGAACTCCGGACCCGAATTCGAACAAAAAAGTTGAAATTTTTTCCAAAGGTAAATTTTTCTGGGTAAGAGCTTCGAATTCATTTAACAACTGTTTATTTTGATCCAAAATATGCTTGAACTATAAAATGCATAAAAAATATGCAATTTACGCCAAAATTAGATCAATTTTAACGCGTATTTTGAAAAAAAAAATTCAACTTTTTTGTTCGAATTCGGGTCGGGGGTTCGGAATTAGGCAAAACCGAGTCCAGATTCGTAATCAGAACCCTCAAAAATCCCCGGAAACTGATTTTAAGCCTAAAATAAAAAAAGTTAAATTGGGGACCCCCATTCTTTACGATTGCCCATGTTTTAATATATAGTAATATTTTATGATTAAATTAGTGTTGCACGGGCCGGGACCGGGACGAGATTTCCCGACCCTCCCCAGGTGGGCAACGGGGAACCAGGAAAAACAAGCACTGTTAATTTGCAAGAATGAAGATTTTTGCGTGAAATTAGTAAATTGGGGAAATGAGGGCAACTCGTACACTTTGTACGAAGGCAATTCTACAAAAGTCAACTCATATTTTTCAAAGCAAAGCCCAGGCTTAAGCCTAAGCCTAGACCCAAGCAAGCCTAAACCTAAGCCTAGCCTTAAGCTTAGGTTTAAGCCTAAGCCTAAAGCCTAGGCCTAACATAAGCAATTGTACGAGTTGGCATGACACCTGCTGATGTTTAATTTCAATATTTTTTTTAATAAATTACTAATTTTTGAGCTCTTATGAAATGAAAAACAATAGGAAAGTTAATTTTAAAATATTTCACCTAAAAAATAATTAAATTTAAATTTTCCGAAAAAAATAATTAAATTTAAATTTTGGATTTTTTCCTTGTAAAATTCCCGGTATCCCGTCCCGGTTGAAAATTCAGGCGCCAGTCCCGGCCTTTCTGGCCCTCCTGGCAAGTCCCGGTTTTCCAAAATTCCCAGACCCGTACAACTTTAATTAAAAAAAATTAATAAATTGATGCTTTATTTGTTGAATTTGTGCCATTCTCTCCCCCTCCCCCACCACCTTCGTGTGATTGCGTAATTCTTGCTGGCGAGCCTTGACCATATGGACAAGTGCCAGCACCGCTTCAAGCGGCATATTCGTCCGACCTTTCATTTCGAAGCCCAAAATATTTCACTTTTATTTTATAATTATCACTTAAAAATTTTGAATTTGTTAAATGATCCAATAATAAATATTTTCATGGAAAAGACAAAAAAAAATATATATATATATATATTAAAAAAAAAGTAAGAAAAGATCAGATCACAGCAGCCAACTGCGAGAATTGAGACTCATTTTATGCTTTTTTGAGAGGTCAATTTAAAATGAGACTCATCTTCATTTTTAAGGGGCACCTATTAGCACCACCACCCCTCAATTCCCTTCTATTTTTTTTCATTTTGAAATTTTTTTATTGATTATAAAGTATTTCAGGGAGCTCTTTGCCTCCCTCACCCCCCCCCCCCCCCCTAATTAAGACATTAAGAAGCATAGGAAAAACATTAACATTTCTAAATTTAATTTGCGACTCAGAAATTAGGTAAATTCAAGAAAGATTTTAATTTTTAGCTATCCGAAGAATGCAAAAGCTAACAAATTAATTAAGGGTAAGGGGAAAGAAGAAAATTGAGAAATGAAAGGGTTTTGATGGCGAAAATAATGCTAGGAATAATAAGAGAGGAAGGAAAGACCAAAAATATGTAAGAGGAAATCAATAGAATTAGAAAAGGAAAATGGGAGAGAGAAAGGGAGAGAGTGGGGGGGGGGGAAGAGAGAGCGCGGGGACGGAGGGGAGAGAGAGTGGGAGAGGGACACGATTAGAGACAGAGAGACGAGAGAACGGACGGACAGACGGACATACAAACGGACGGACATTAGCCGAGCTGAGTGAAGGCGAAGAGATTGGAGACAGAACAAAAAGAGTGACCGCGAAATAGTGTGAGCAAGGGTGAGGAGAAAGACAGAGAAAGGAAAGAGAGACGGAAAATAAGAAAGAAAGACCAAAGAATAAGTCGCAGCACCAAAGGAACAGCTAAAAAGGAGCATTTCCTTTGGGTTGGGTCACTTCGTCACGGCTAACTCACCACGGCCAATTCGGTACGGCAAGTTGGCGAGTTTGGCTGAGATAAAGCCGCAACGAAAATTCGCGCCGAGTTGGCCTCGGCGAGTTGGGCGGTTCCCTTTCCTTTCGTAACGCCGCGGGGCGCCCCTTTTAAGGCGACGGACGCAAAAGGAAAGGATAAAAAGAGAAAAAAAAAACAAAGGAAAAATATTGTATTAAACAGCGACATAATTTAACAATTGTGAGATTCATTAATTATATATCTTAATAAAATGAGAAAATTTTAAAATTGAATAAGTTTTCGAATTCGACCGGAGAACCAAAAAATAATAATAAAATTAATTAAAGATTTCTTTAAATTATAAACTCTTTTATTAGACTTTTCTCAGAAATTGAATCTCGAATAAAATAAATGTCTTTTGCACTTCTAATCTGTGAATCACCAAAGAACACTTAACAAAACCAATTTATTATTGCATTTATAATCAAAAGAAAAGTAAAAAGAAAATATTTTAAAATATTTTCAAAATATTATTTATTTATTTTTATTATTTTATATTAATGTGAAGTGTATGTCAGTAGTCTATGTTCATGGTTCTAAGTAAAGAAAAAAAATTCCAAATAAAAATTTAAAGAATTCGGAATGTGTAAAAATTAAACTCTTTCTTGGGCTCGAATCGAAAATTCTCAGGAATTATCGGTCTCTATCAGTATTATTACTAACAAATAAGTGTTTTCACGGAGAAGTCCAATGAAAATCGCAAATTAACTTCGCATAGTTTTGGTGGAAAGTGCTAACAGTCGAATCGCAATTGCCTTGTTCATTTTGAATGTCAACCTAATTAGCAAAATTGGCTAATTAAGGCTGGAAAAGTGTCAAATTTCTTTCCGACTCACTTACCGTATGAGTTTATTGTTTCGTCAGACACTGTTATGCCATTTTCTCTCCTGTAAAATGCAATCGTCCGACACTTCGACCGGTAATCCCTCCCCCCCCCCCCCCCCCGAACTTTCTCATAATTCGCTCATTTCCAATGCATTTTTCTTCGATTTCCATTTTCCATTTTCCATTTTCATTTTCCTCGCCTTTCCCTTCGTTTTTCTCTTATCACAAATTTTCACAATTTCTTTTTGTTAAGCCTCTCCCCCCCCCAATTTTCGAACATCGAATGACTGTCCCATGGAGCGCCAAAAATGAAACATTTGTGACTCATTTGCTAATTGCCACTGCTCACTTTTATCAGCAGCAAAACGCACATTGAAGGAAGAAGCAAAAAAATGAAAGAAAGATGGAATTGGCCAAACCATCGCATTAATTGTTAGCAAATGAAAGTGACAAAAGAATTATCATTTAAAATTACAACGAATTATCATTTAAATGGGGGAGGGGGCGAAGGCATTGCCAAACGAATTGGGCGGACCAACAAACGACGTTCAGCAGCAAAAGAGTCACCCCAATTAATTAATTAATTAATTCCTCCCCCCCCCCCCTTTTTTTGTGTTTTGCTTTTCCTTTTCTCAATTTTCCAATTTGGTCCAACATTTTTTAATTTGCGTTTCATTTCGAAACTGGAGCCCCCAAAAGACGAACGCAACTCCCCGCCGGACTCTTCTGCTGCTGACGGCGTTGAACAGCCAAAAAACGAATCGGCCGACGGATTTCGACTTTCTCCGCCGCCGACCACCGCAACGGCGACGATGCCAACGATGGTCACTCCCGCTGATGGCGGACAAATAAAAAAGCAAAAACCGAAAAGTTTGTCTCCGTGGGCCATCGCTTTGTTCGGCGCCGTCGCTTTGATTCTCGCTTTTGGCATTCTCGGTGTGTGAATGAATGGTGCAAAAGAGAACAAAAAAACATGGAGTAATTATTTAAGAAATTCGAAGGAATAATTAGTCAAAATATAAAGTAATTATGAAGGATGGTGTTTGCTAATTAACACTAATTATAAAGGTACAAAATGATAAATTATTGTTAAAAAAGTGTGTCACGGTAAGCATTGTTTATTTATGATTTAAGGTGTGAGCATCGCCACGCTAATCAGAACATTCCAAAATGGGCAAAACAATGAAATGCCAGGGACAACGACGGCATCGCCGCCAACAGTCACTCCAACGCCTTCAGCGATGACGACGACAAGCACAACAAAACCAAGTAAATAAAAGAATAATTAGATTATTAGATAATAGTTAATGAATTGGTTTAGCCACGACTTCGGCCGCCCCGACGACTTTAAGCCCTTTGGAAGAACTTCACATTCCCGAGCCCGCCAAAATGCAAAAGGACGAAAATTCCGAGGAATACCAAGTGACTTTTGACAATTGCCCTTTTGTTTTTTGTCAATTTTCAATTTTTACTCAATCCAATTAAGGCGTATTCAAATTTCACGGAACGATTGACCAAATCTCTGAATCTTAGCCAAAGTCCGTGCGACAATTTCTATGAATACGCATGCGGCAACTTCAAAGGGCCGATCAGTTTCGACCAATTGACAGTGCAAAACGTAAAAACATTTGTGGGATTGGTCGAAGATGAACGCTACAGTAAAAACCCAAAAGTAATTAACCCAAAGAGATAAATATTTAAATTAGCTAAGTTTTAGTTGCCACTGCCCGTCAAACAGTCAATTCAATTCTATCAAAAATGCGTCGGAGCAATGAGCGATTGGAGTGCCGAAGTTGGCGATGGGAGCCGACTGAGAAAGAAAATGATAATGTTGGAGAATCTGTTGGACGGAGTGCCATTCCCCGCGGTGTCGGCCAAAACCCAACTGAACGTGAGCACTGATTGAAGTGATTAGTCCAATTAATTGAGCTGATCGCTTAAGATGATGGAACGGCCATCCATCGACACTTTGTCCATCGCTTTGGGCTATTTGAGCAACGACGAAGGCGTTAATACATTTGTGTCTGTTGGAGTGTCCACCAATTGGCTTGAGCCGCACGGCGAGCATCCGTACACGCTGCACTTTGACCAAGTACTGCTTGGAAAGTGACAGCACCGTCTGTGCCAATCCATCCTTTTCACAGGCTCGCCTTCTGTTGCCCACCAATTATTATTTAAAAGCGTGGGAAAATGTTCGCGCAATGCTTCACGCAAATTTGGTCTCCTCGCTGAAGGCTTATGCCAAATTTGCGGGTGCCAATGTGACAAATGAGCAAATCGACGCGGACGCGAGGGAAGTGATGGACATGGAGCTGACCATCGCCACGAATTTGCTGAAAGCACCGGACCAAAGACGCAAATTCGCCCCCCAAAGCAACAGTTATCCCAAGGGGGGGGGGGAAGTGGCCAATGGGCAAAAAGAAACAATTCTAATGCCCATTTGAAGCGTACACATTCGAGAAAGCGGACAAAGAGATGGGCGAGTATTTGGACTTTGGACTGTTCGCCTTTTGGGCTTTGAAAGTGCCGGAGGGCGTCGACCCGGCACAAATTGAGCCTTTTTACATCCACGAGCCCAAAGTGATCAAAAGCACAATGCAATTTTTGGACAAGGCAAGCATTGGTCACTTTTGTGAATCATTTCCATTGTTCCATAGATTTCCCCGCGCACTTTGTACAATTATTTGTACATCCGTTTGCTGTCCGCTAACCTCAATTATTTGCCCGTGTCCCATCGACTTGGCAAAATCCCGGGTCTTCTCAGTGCCCGTGGGATTGGAATTCCCACTCTTGACGACGGTGGCATTATCGAAAACCCATGGCCATATGACCAGGATGGCCTCGAGTTCGGTGGCCCCGAGGGGCGAAATCGCGCAATGTGTGCATCGATTAATGCCCAATATTTTACGTATGCCAACGCACGGATATTTTTGGATGCTCAGTTACCCGAGAAGGAACAGCGAACGAAGCTGAGGGAAAATTTGCGGACGATGGTGGCGGGGGTGGTCGATTCGTTTAGGGTAAATGGACAAAAGACGAAAAAAAGCAACAAAAGAATGAAATAGAGCCAAATGATGGCCTAATTAATCCAAATGATGATGGTTAATCGTTTCTCTAGGGAATGGTGGCACAGTTGGATTGGATGAGCAGCGAGGCAAAAAGGGCGTCTTTCCTGAAAATGGACAATTTGGTGACCAACTTGGCATGGCCCGACTTCGTCGAAGACGACGCCGCACTTTCGGCATTTTATTCGCCGTTGGCATTCAGAGAAGAGGACACATTCACACAAATGGTGAAATAGCGAGTTAAGCAATACAAAAGTTGCGAAATGACTTCAGAAAGACAAACTGCGCGACTTTTGGACGAATTCGCAGGCCGAAAGGCTTTTCTTTGCCAACGACACCGACCGATTGGACTTTGGCATTCCGTCCATTGTCAATGCGTGGTATTCGGTACGTTTTTAACCACCCTCCCCCTTCTTTCTCCGATCAGAGCTCTGTTTAAGTCTTCGCGCAATTCGATCACTTTCCCCCTGGGCATTCTCTCCAAGCCCTTCTACGACCCAAACTTTCCCGCCTCCGTCAATTACGGCGCCCTCGGCGTCATCGCTGGCCATGAGCTGTCCCATGGCTTTGGTTTGCTTTTTTTTTGTCCGTCCGTTTTCCGATGCTCTCATCAATTCCAAAATAGCTTCTGCTGATCCTTTCATTCCATCTTTCATGCTCATTTCTCATCAGATGACGAAGGTATCCAATGGGATGGCACGGGAACTCTCCGCGGATGGATGGACGCCGCTTCGGAGGCAAATTTCGAGCAGATGGCCCAATGCGTTGTGGATGAATATGCCCAGTTCGAGCCTTTGTCCGGCATGCACATCGACGGAACGATGACCCAAGGCGAAAATATTGCCGACAATGGAGGTCATCGGTGGTTAAAAGAACCAAATTTCGCAGAATTCTCCCGTTTTAGGAATCCGTGCCGCGTTCAGGGCCTTCCAAACGCATGTCGGACTTTTCGGGCCCGACCCGCGCCTCCCCCACGAGCTGTTCGGCCAGTTCAGCCACCAGCAGCTGTTCTTCCTCAGCTTTGCCCAAGTGCCTTTCTTTTGACAATGCCCATTCTTCAGCTCTTTCTCACAGATTTGGTGCCAAAGTCCCCCCGACCCTCAAGAACAGTTCTTCAATTTGCTTGTCAACCCCCACTCTCCCGCTAAATATCGCATTTTGGGCTCTCTCCAAAACTTTCCCGCCTTCCGCCAGGCGTTTCATTGCGCAGCGGACACAAATTATTCGCCGAAAACGCATTGCAATGTTTGGGAGTCGGAAAGTGCCCCCGCGGGTGAGGGAAATGCGGGAAAATAAATTGATAATTAACAAAATAATGGGAGGGATGCCAAAAAATGCATCAGAGATATAAAACCAATTAAAAGGGCAATTGGACTAATTGACCATTTCCGTCCTCCGTTTGTTCAGCGATTGGCGTTGTTCCGCCCACTCCGAACACTCCGAAGCCTCTGAACATCCCAACACAGCCCATTGAAAGCAACGACAAATTCAAAAGAGCGGCCGAATTATTCGAACATTCGGTGGACACGCGGCACGACCCATGCGAAGTGATGGCATTCATTCTCTTCACATTTTAGCTAATTTGGGCTTGCATTTAGTCTTTCTACGAATACTCTTGCGGACGCTTCTCCAACAATGAACAGACGAATTTCGGCGCGGCGCAGGGAAAAGCATTCGATGCACTTTTGGATGGACTGAGCGAACCAATTGACGCAGCAGTGGACGTACAGCAAATTATAAGCTTAATCAACCAATAGCAGACATACATTATTATCACTAATCAATGGTCATTAGCCACTAATTAGTCACCCCCCCCCCCCCTCCCTAACAGATTCGTCCCGTGGTCCTCGTCAAACAATTGTTCCAACAATGCAAAAACACTATCCCAAAATGGCGCATTTGGACACACGGTGCTGTTAGAGCTCGGCATGCGTTGGAGAAGTTCCGAATGGCAACCGAATTGGATTTTCCTTTGTTCCAACGCAAAAGTGCAATACCAACGTGGCCAAATGCCGCCAAATTGGGCAATGCCCTCGGCTATTTGAGCGGTGTGGAAGGTGTGGACACCCTTTTGACCACTTTTGTGGACGTCGATTGGATGGAGCCGCAAAATGCCGACGGGCAAACCTTTCGCCTTCACTTTGACCAGGTGCCGGTGCCGTTTGGCGCTGAGACCAAAATGAAAAGCAAATCCCCCCCCCCACCCCCGGTTAGGCTTCTCTCGCTTTGCCTCGTCCTTATTACGTGGGAAAAGCGTGGGAATTGGTGAAAGAAGCGTATCGAACGGAAATTGGCGAATTATTCACGGATTACGCGAAAGCGACGGGGCTTAAAATGAAGCAGAATTTGTGGACAGTTGGAAAGGAAATAATGGAATTGGAATGGACAATTGCGAATAAACTGATGAAAGCGGAGAACGAACGAAGGCAATGAACATAATAAATGAAAATAATAATAAAATAAATAAATAAAAAATTATTGAAATAAAAATAATGGAAATATAATAAACTAAAAATATTTAAAAAATTCCAGTAATTTTTTGAAATGTAATGAAAATTATAAAAATAAATAAATGAAAAATAAAATAATTATAAAGGCATTGAGAAAAATAAAAAATAAAAAATATTAAAAACTAAATTATTAAATAAGCAAAGGCATTGAACAAAATGATAAATCACTCACTCATTCATTTGCCCATTCAGAGATTACAAGGCCATGTCCCACGGGGCAATGCTTTCGCTGAGTAACGTCACTTTCGTTGAATTGGGCCCATTCGTGAAGGCACTGACCAAAAGGGCGAACCGTTACAATTCCGCTCGCATTTTGCACATTCTGACCAGCAAACCCGTGATTTTGGCCGAGCCAAAGCTTTTCGAGCAGTACAACTCGGCTTTTTCTGAAAGAAACCGTTTTGGGTTCAACGCGAGTCAGTTGCTCAATTACCTTTATTATCGGCTGCTTTTGGAGTACCGAAATTTCATCCCGGTCAGTTCAGTACTGAGTGATAACTTACAATTAGAAACCAATTTGATCATTTCCCGAACATTCAGGGCCAAAATGGCGGAGATGGAATGAAAAATGATGGACAACAACAGAACCAAGTGCATGAACATTCTGATGAATTGAAAGGATTCAAAGCGATAGAAATGATCAGACCGATTGAGGGGGAGGAAAAGCGGGGGACGGGGAGAACGGACGGGGAGGAGGGGGAGGGGCGGGGATGGATCAGGCGGAAGATGCTCCACCGGTACGAGCGGAAGAAGCCGTCCGTCGGCAAGCCGACCTTCCGCAAGACAAAGTCACCAACTGTTGAACAGCACCCAAATAAACATACTTTTACGGTTCAGTCGATTGCCCAAACTCAAAAATTACGGACTGTTGGAGGAATATTGCGCAGTGCAAACAATGGAATATTTGCCGAATGCCAACGGAAGGGTTTTAGTCGACCGAATGATGCCAGGGGTCAAAGAACGGACGGTGTTCAGGTGGGATCGACGCATCAGAAAATGGCATTTTCATAAATAATCTACAGAAACAAATTCGGGAAAGTCGTGTCCGCTGTGGTGGACGGGTTCAAGTCGATGTTGGAACAATTGGAATGGATTCAAACAGCGGACAAACGAAGGGCGATCCAAAAGGCGGACAACATTGTGCGCAACATTGGCTATTCAGAACTGATCACGGATGATCGGAAGCTGAGTTTCCAATTGGAACGATTAAATTGGCGCAACGGCCCCGAGACGCCCTTCTTCGAAATGTTGGAGGACATCGAGCAGTTCCGAAGTGCCAACAAATGGGACGCGCTGCTCAAAATCGGACCGGCGGATCGACAACAGTTCGACGCTTCGCCTGCGATTGTAACATTTCAAATTCGTCCAAATGCCGAGAATGCCCTTTTTTCCTTGTCCGTCAGGCTAATGCGTGGTATATGCCGCAGCTGAACTCCATCACTTTTCCCCTGGCCATCCTCCAGCCGCCCTTCTTCGACTCCGAATGGCCCGACTCCATTAATTACGGAGCAATTGGCGTGATCATTGGCCACGAGCTTTCCCATGCATTCGGTTGGCCACCTTTTTTAACTTTTTCCATTTCCATTCATATTTGAAGATGACGAGGGAATTCAGTGGGGTGCCGTGGGAGGACTAAGCGATTGGATGGGTAACGCTTCGATGGGCGCGTTCCGCAAGATGGCCGAGTGTGTGGTGGACGAGTACGGCGCGTTCTGTCCGCTGAATGGCACCGGAATGAGTCCGTCGTGCATCGACGGAAGTGCCACCCAAGGGGAGAACATCGCCGATAACGGCGGTTCGTCTGACCGGTTTTTTCGCGTTGGCCATGCCACTCCCTCGCTGTTTTAGGCATTGAAGCGGCTTTTCGTGCCTTTCGCAATTCGCTGTCCTTTTACGGCCCCAACCCGCGCCTTCCCGGGTCATTGGCCGCACAGTTCAGCGACGATCAACTCTTTTTTCTTTCGTTCGCCCGAATTTGGTGCGTTATTTTGTCACGAAAAAATTTAACTGACTAAAATAATAAACAAAAAAGGTGCCAACGACCAATGGACGACGATGAAAACGAAATGTTGGCCACACTTTTGTTGGATCCTCACGCTCCGCCCAAATTCCGCGTCCTCGGCACTCTCCGCAATTTCCCTGCCTTCCGCACGGCTTTTAACTGTCCCATCGGCAAAAAATACGCCCCAAGCGAAACGGAGCATTGCAATGTTTGGGTGGATGAGATAAAAGCAGGTGAAAGAAAGAAACAAAGGACAACGGAACGACCAATTAAGGGGCAATTAGCAAAAAGCCAAAAAAGTGGATCAAAGGTTGAAAGGAAAGGTAGAAATTAGCACCCGTAGAAAAAAAAATGTTGGAAAATTCACTGTGGCACTCATTAACAAACGAAGCGCTTGACAAAGAGAGCACCTAATCGCAAATTGATCCATTCGTCCTGCTTTTCCTCGCTTTTGCACAGTCTCTGTGCCACTGCGAACACTGCACAGGACTCGGCTTAATAAGCGAGGGTTTTGGGAGGGAATCGAACAAAGGGAAGGGGGACGAGACAAAGTCATTAACCAATCGGACAAACTCACCATTGCATTTCAGTCAATGGAATACCAATTAATGAAGAGGAATTGCCGCCAATAAATGTGCCAAAGTTGGGACAATCGGACAACGAATTATTCGTCAGAACGGCAAAATTATTTTCAAAATCAATGGACTCCAAAAAAGTGAAAAAATAAATATTTATTTGTTTATTTTTTTAATGGCTGCTTTTATTCGTAGGACCCATGCAATGATTTCTATGGCTATGCTTGTGCCAATTTCGAAGGCCCAATGCATTTTGAGAGAATTCAGCAGCAAAGTGTTTTCTATTCACTAATTGCATTGGTGGACAATTTTATGGACATTCCAAAGGTTAAAAGTGCCATTGAACTGAACAATGTTTTCTTCGTTTGAGACTCTTCCCATGAGACAATCCAAAGAATTCTTTGGAAAGTGCCTAAATGACATGGCCAATTGGCGCCAATTAACAAAGGGAAGTCGCGTCGTAATTGAGCACATGGCCAAGTTCCAACGGCGCAAAAGAATGCCATTCCCTCTGGTGGACGAGGCCAAAGGGTAAACAAAAAGCGAAACGGAAATTTGGCAAATTCAACCAATTTAAAGGAAGGAAACCGATTACAAATGGCCAACACCGGATATGTTAGGCTCCGCATTGGGCCAATTGAGCACCATTTACGGCATCGACACTTTGCTGGGCTCTTTTGTCGACACCAATTGGGGTGGGTACGATTGGCATTTGCTAATGATGACTAATTATGAATAATTGTTTTGCTAATTGTTACTCTCTTCGTTTATTATTCAGGCGACCCCCACGGCGTTCAGCCGTATTTCCTTTTCATTGACCAAGGCTCTTTGGCACTTCCTCAAAAGTTTCCTGATTGAGGTTTAATTTGTGCCACTTTTGCCTTTTCAGGTATTACTCTGACCCAATTTGGGCACGAATTAATAAAACTTACGTGGACGAAGTGACGCATTTGTTGGGTCGTTATGTCAATGCGTTGGGAGTGGAGCTCAATGAGACGGAAGTGAGGACAGTGGCCGAACAAATTGGCCAATTTGAACACACTTTGGCCAACCAATTGATGGCGGAGGGCGAGAAAAGGAACAATTTCAGTCGAATGTACAACCCAGTGACGGTGAGACAACAAAAGTGGGAGAGACAAAACGGGTGGGGGGGGGAGAAGCAGAGGGAAAGTGATCAGAGGGAGGGAGAGAGAGAGACAAAACGGGAGGGGGGGGGAGAGAAGCAGAGGGAAAGTGATCAGAGGGAGAGGGAGAGAGAGAGAGAGAGACAAAACGGGAGGGGGGGGGAGAGAAGCAGAGGGAAAGTGATCAGAGGGAAAAACGGGTGGGGGGGGAGAGAGAAGCAGAGGGAAAGTGATCAGAGGGAAAAAACGGGTGGGAGGGGGGAGAGAGAAGCAGAGGGAAAGTGATCAGGGGGAGGGGGAGAGAGAGACAAAACGGGTGGGGGGGGGAAGGCAGAGGGAAAGTGATCAGAGGGAGGGAGAGAGGGAGAGAGACAAAACGGGAGGGGGGGGGAGAGAAGCAGAGGGAAAGTGATCAGAGGGAAAAACGGGTGGGAGGGGGGAGAGAGAAGCAGAGGGAAAGTGATCAGAGGGAAAAAACGGGTGGGAGGGGGGAGAGAGAAGCAGAGGGAAAGTGATCAGAGGAGGGAGAGAGAGAGACAAAACGGGTGGGCGGGGGAGAAGCAGAGGGAAAGTGATCAGAGGGAGGGAGAGAGAGAGACAAAACGGGAGGGGGGGGAGAAGCAGAGGAAAGTGATCAGAGGGAAAAACGGGTGGGAGGGGGAGAGAGAAGCAGAGGGAAAGTGATCAGAGGGAGAGAGAGAGAGAGAGAGACAAAACGGGAGGGGGGGAGAGAGAAGCAGAGGGAAAGTGATCAGAGGGAAAACGGGTGGGGAGGGGAGAGAGAGAAGCAGAGGGAAAGTGATCAGAGGGGAGAGAGAGAGAGAGACAAAACGGGTGGGGGGGGGAGAAGCAGAGGGAAAGTGATCAGAGGGAGAGAGAGAGAGAGAGGACAAAACGGGTGGGGGGAGAGAGAAGCAGAGGGAAAGTGATCAGAGGGAGGGAGAGAGAGAGACAAAACGGGTGGGGGGGGAGAAGCAGAGGGAAAGTGATCAGAGGGAGAGAGAGAGAGAGAGAGACAAAACGGGAGGGGGGGAGAATCAGAGGGAGGAGAGAGAGAGAGAGAGAGAGGAATGAGAGAAACGGGAGGGGGGGAGAGAGAAGCAGAGGGAAAGTGATCAGAGGGAGAGAGAGAGAGAGAGAGAGAGAGAGAGAAAACGGGAGGGGGGGGGGGAGAGAGAAGCAGAGGTAAAGTGATCAGAGGGAGAGAGAGAGACAAAACGGGTGGGGGGGGGGAGAAGCAGAGGGAAAGTGATCAGTCAGAGCAGACAGAAAAAGCAGGAAGCGATCAGCAGAAGGGGCTGGGGCCTATTTCAATTACCGTATTTTTCTGTTTCAATTTAAACTTTTGACGTCAAATTCATTTTTTGTTGATGTCAAAAAAGTGTTTCAATTTGATGACACAGCAGAAAAAGTTATTTTTTATATTTTCAATGAAAATAAAAAATAATATATTTTTATTTCTTTTTCAAATTCAATCCAATTTTTTAAAGCGAAAATATTTTAAAGTTTGGATTCGATAATAATTAATAATTAAATTTTTTTTTTTAATTTTAAAACTTTCAATTGGCTTATTACTTGAGAAATTAAAATTAAATTAATTATTTTCATGAAATGAAGAAGAGGTCATCTAAAACATTTTAATTTGTAAACTAATTTATTGAACACTTTCGGCGGATGCTTAAATGTTTTATGTTTCGAAATAACTTTTTAAACATTAAAATTAATTTTAAATTAAGATTTCGTGATTTTGCTAGGCCAATCTCACGTTAAATTTTTTAAAAAGTGACATTAGCCAACGGTCAAAACCATGTCAAATAATTGATTTGACCTCACAGGAATTGAAACAGAAAGCATTGATAAGCAAATATTTACTTTGATTTTAAATTGAAAAGGGAATTCACTTGGATCTGCTGGTGGAGAAAGTAAAAAAAATGATCAAAGAAAAAGAAAAAGGGAGCAATTAGTTCAATTCATAATGAATGTTTTGCTATGCTTTTGCCCTTTCAGTTTATGAAAATGGATGACGAATCTTTGGCTTGGGTTGACCTGCAAAATTACATTTTGGAGATGCTTTTCACTTCTGCCAGTTGGGAAGTTTTTGACCGAATGTTGCAACAACGGAATACGATTGTGGTGATGGAACCGGAGATAATGGAGAAGAGAAGCAACGCATTCAGAGTAATTAATGATGAGGGATTGGGGAGAAGCGGAATTGGCCAAAAATGAGGGCATTTAGAAAATTAAGCTCAAATTAAATGCCCTTCCGAATGCTTTTTGTTTAGCCCGGAAATCCCTTCGGCTTCGTCCCCGCCCATTTGTTCAATTATCTGAACTTTCGTCTGCTCCTCTCTCTGTCCCCGTTCTTCGAGAGTGACTCCCCTCTCGGCTCCCAATTGTTCCGAAGTGTTTCCTCCGAACGATTCATTCGTCCGCCAATTGGAAGGCCCCGTTGGGACGAGCCCATTTTCGACCTCGACGAATTCTTCACGGCCGAAGAAGCAGCACAATCGTCCGAAATGAATCCATTTTTGTGAGAGGGGCAAATGGCCTTTTAATTTGACTGCCCACCGAATCTTTCGACTTTCAGGGCTCTGTTCGGCTGCGTTCTGTCCAGCTTGGACTTGTTGCCCCATCACAGTTCACGTCTCTTTTTGGATTTGGTACTTCCGAAGGAGCGCGATCGGCAGAATTTGCGAAAGTCAGTGAACGAAATGGTCGAGAATGTTGTGGTGGGCTTTGATTCGATGTTGGACCAATTGGAATGGATGAACGAAAAGTCGAAGAAAAACGCAGCGGAGAAAGTGGACAATTTGGTGAGTGGGAAATGCCAAAAATGAAAAGGCATTGGCATTGGTAATTAATGAGGCATGTACCGTAATTAATATAATGGTACTGTAAGGTGCGCAACATCGCCTTCCCCGATTGGCTCGTGGATGACCACAAATTGGCCGCTTATTGCGAACGATTTCCACTGAACTCAGAGGACAATTTGATCGAGACGCAGTTCCGAGTTTCCAATTTCTTGCTGCGAGAGTCCCTCGAACTTTTGACTTTGAAAGGGCCAACAAATCGCACAAATTTCAACGGACTCCCAATGATGGTAATTCGCAACAACCGCCGAAAAGAGTCGACAGATTAAATTGGAAAATCCCAGGTGAATGCCTGGTACCAACCCGAGCTGAACTCGATCACTCTTCCCCTGGCAATTCTCTCCCCGCCCTTTTTCCACCCAAACAATCCAACGGCACTTAATTACGGAATTTTGGGTGCCATTGTTGGCCACGAATTGGCCCATGCATTCGGTAAGGAAAGCATCGACTTAATAATCATTCGGCGGATATCACTGATCGCTCCGCTTAGATTCGGTCGGCACTCAATTCGATGCTTTTGGTAAGCTTCGCCAATGGATGGAGCCGAGTTCGAAGGCCGCGTTCGACGCGATGGTCCAATGTGTGATTCGTCAGTACGGCCGATTTTGTCCTTTGCCTGCGCAGGATGGAACTGCAAATTGTGTCGATGGCATTCTCAGCCAAAGGGAAAATGTGGCAGACAATGGAGGTGGTCAATGGCACCGAATTAAAAGTGAGAGTTTGGCATTCCAAGGGATTCGTGCCGCTTATCGAGCCTATCAAAATGCGATGGAACTGCGGGGGGCCGAGTTGGCACTGCCCGGCTCGCTGCTCAGCCAGTACGACCACGACCAGCTGTTCTTTTTGGCATTCGCCCAAATTTGGTGCCAATCGGCCGAGGACCCCGCCAAAACGTCCCGGCGCCTTCTTCTCGACCCGCACCCCCCGCCCAAATTCCGCGTCCTCGGCTCTCTCCAAAATTTCCCCGCTTTCCAAAACGCATTTAACTGCCCCAAGGACAGTTTATACGCACCTAAAGAACACTGTGACGTGTGGATCAGCGAAGTGAAGCAGGGCAAGTGAATGGGAAAAGCCAATGGAATTTGAGGGAAGGAAATTAATTGAAGTGATTCATTCGCATGGCTTTTTGTTAATAGGGGACTAATTTCAATTAATGCGCAACGGACGGACACTTTCGGACAGTTTCTGAAACAAAAAAATTTCTTGAAATTAATCATCTCCAATTAATTTTTAGAATATAAAATAAGCTTTTGTTAGTATTCAGAAAGCCTAAAAATGTTTTACGATTTATTTGTTCAGTGAACGGCGATCACTTTCTTCCGCCGCCGCCTTCGCTTAACATTCCCCAAAAAGAAAGTGAATTGACACCGAAATTCCGCGAAGCTTCCGAATATTTTGAAAAATCCGTGGACATAGCGCAGGATCCGTGCAACAATTTCTACGAATACGCGTGCAATGCTTTCGATGAGATCGCTCATTTCGACAGAATCAGCATTCAGAATCTGATCACTTTGGCAACTGAATTGAGGGCGAACAATGTACACCAACAGGTAAAACGGGGGACAGACACGAGAAAGTCGAACGGGGGACAGACACGAGAAAGTCGAACGGGGGACAGACACGAGAAAGTCGAACGGGGGACAGACACGAGAAAGTCGAACGGGGGACAGACACGAGAAAGTCGAACGGGGGACAGACACGAGAAAGTCGAACGGGGGACAGACACGAGAAAGTCGAACGGGGGACAGACACGAGAATACAAATTCCTTTGGACTTTGTGCCAATGATTACGATTTTAATTTGGATATGAAAGCTTCCCCAACTTTCAGATTGAGCCCATCCAAAAGGCCAAATTGGCCTTTGAAAAATGCACTTTTCTGATGCATCATCAAAACCAAGTGATCGTCCAAGCCGACTTGCCCAGGGAGAAGTTCTTCTTGTTCCAGAAAAAGAGCAGATTGGTCCGTTTTACTCTCACAACCAATGCTAATAGTGTTGACAATGTTTTAGGATTTCCCCGTTTTTGCTGGCCAAACGATGGATTGGCCAAGCCGAGAGGAATTGTCCAAGGCTTTGGGCGCATTAAGCGGCTCCGTTATGGTCGACACTTTGATCAGCTTTTTCGTCGACACCAATTGGGCCGACCCAAACTCCGAAGAGATGGTCAAATGGCACCCCCCCCCCCCCAAATCAATTTGTGGCATTTCAAATTCAGCCTTATGCGTTGTTCGTCGACCAGCCAACTTTGGCATTTGACCCTTATTATTATTCCCCGGAAGTGTTTCCGACCGTTAGTCACCAGATGGAGTGGGAATTTGGAGAAATTGGAAAATGAAAAAAGAGCAAACATTTTAGACGAATTGTGGACGAAATTCTGACCGAAATGGCCAATTATTTGGGCGTGGAATACGCAAGAAAAGATTTGAACGCCGCCGTTCAGGTGAATGCTGGCAAAAGTGGAAAGGAGACAATGCGTAGCAAAGAAAAACGAACACCACGCCAAAACAAATGCCAAAGCAATTTACAAATGATTTCAAATTCATTATAATGAGAGGGTTTGGTAAATCCCCCCCCCCTTTTTTGGTCAGAAGTGATCAGTCGCTTTTGGCACCCTTTCCCTCTCTCCCATCTGATCACTCTTCCATTTCCCTTTGATCAGGAAGTGATCGCTTTTGAGCGACTTTTGGCCAATAATTTCCTCGTCAGCGATGCCATCCGTGAAAATGACTTGGGCTCGCGTTTCAATTTGTTCACCGTTTCCGATGCTCAGCTTCGCTTCCCCTTTCTCAACTGGTCGCTTTTCCTCCGCGAATTGGCCGAAAATGCCCCGCAAATTGTCCAAGAGAAATTGCGGCAGCCGAATTTCCGTTTTGCAATTGCCGAGCCGGCACTTTTGGCCAAATTGGGAGACGAATTGGGCCCAGGGAATAAGCACAATTTGACGGCCAATCAGCTGCTTAATTATTTGTACTTCCGGATGATACTGTTTTATTCACCATATATCCCACAGGCATTCACAGGAAAAAATGGTAAAAGAAACGCAAATTAAAGCGAATAATCTCAAAATAAACACACTTTTAAAAACGATTAGCAACTCTGAATGTTCCGATTACGCAAAATTGGCCAAAACGGGCTGCCAAATCTGGCCACATAATAAAGCCCATCAGCAGCAGGGATTACTTCTTCTACAGACCATCAATTGGAAAACCGAGGCGAATGGAAATATTTGAGGAAAAGAAATTGCAGAAAATCAATGCCCAAATCGTAAGTACCCTTTGGCACTTTGACCAAATGCCAAACTGTTACTTTGGACAGGATTATTCGGAGTTTCTGTGCGCCTCGTACAGCTTGGCCATGATGGACTTGGTCGGGGGTCGTCTTTGGCTTGACCAAACGATGCCAAACGAAGAAAGCCGACACAATCTGAGAAAAGGGGCCCAAAGATTGGTGGACAGGTGGGGCGAGCAAAAACGGAGGCTTTTTGGGTTCATCCATCGCTTATTCTTATACAGTATTTTGCTGAGTTTCCGCTCGATGGTCCAACAGATTTCGTGGATGTCCCCCCGGGCGAAGGCATCGGCCCACGCGAAACTTGACAAAATCACGGCCAACATCGGATGGCCTCAAACCATGGTCAACAACAGCAAATTGGAGCAGTACTACCAACAACTGCGTTTCACCGACAAAGACAATTTTTTGATCATTTGGGACAAAACGATGCAATTTGCTTATGCGCAGCAATGGACGCATTTGCTGAAGAGAAAGGGGACGGACAGAACGGAATTCAATGGCCAGATCATCCTTGTAAGAGGCCACTAACTGATTAATTAGTGGGTTAATTATTAATGCAATGGCCAGACGAACGCGTGGTACCAACCCGAGCTGAATTCCATCACTGTGCCCGCCTCCATCCTGGCGCAGCCCTTTTTTGACACCGAATGGCCCGAAGCAGTGATATTCGGCGCAATCGGCGTTGTGCTTGGCCACGAACTCAGCCACGGCTTTGGTGAGAATTGCCTGCTTTGTGACTGTTTGTCGACAAATCATCGATCTAGATTTTCAAAAATTATGATTGATTACTTTGTGCTGATAATGCGCTTTTGTCAGATAACCACGGGGTCCAATGGGACGCCGAAGGTGCGGCCAACAAATGGATGGACGCGCATTCGCAACGCGCATTCGACAGAATGGCCAAATGCGTGGTGGACGAGTACTCGCAGCTGTGCCCATTCCCTCCCGATGGCATTGTTCAGCCCGCGTGCATTGACGGAGACAAAACTCAGGCGGAAAACATCGCCGACAACGGAGGTCACCAAATAAACGGACTCAAATGTGATCAACTTTTGCCTTCAAAGGTCTCCACGCCGCCTTCCGTGCCTATCGCTCTGCGCTCGAAGTGGACGGACCAAGCAAAGCGTTGCCGGGCAAATTGGTCGGCCGCTTCAACCACGACCAGCTGTTCTTCCTGTCCTTTGCTCAGCCGTGGTGTGAGCAGCCCGACGATTTCGAGACGTACCTTCAGCTGATCGGCGATTCTCATTCTCCCGCAAAGTTCCGCGTGTTCGGCTCCTTGCGCAATTTTCCCGCCTTCCGCAACGCTTTCAATTGTCCGTTGAATTCAAAATACGCGCCCGAAAAGCATTGCAATGTTTGGGTGAGCCCCGTGACGTGACAAAAGTTCAAACGGAGGACCGAATTTGGATTAACGGAGATTAAGGACGAAGAACGGATACTAAGCCCACCAATGGAAAATCACTTTATTAGCATTATTGTTCAATTAATTGTTTTGTTTTTTGTTTGTATTCAAAAAGAATAAATCACTAATTAAGTCATTAAATTAATTATTATTAATTCGTTTTTATTTTATTTATGAAATGCCAATTTAAAATGACCACCGCCCCAGCTGAACTGATCATTTAGGTTTTTGTTTTTCTTTTAGAATGTTTTATCGTTCCTTTTTGGTACAACAAAGCACCCACTCCTCCACTGCCCCCTCCAATTTCTGCCATTTGCTCGCTGAAAGTGAAAACTCGTTCGCTGACCTACTTGTATTAGTTGATCAGCTGATCACTCTGCAAAATCCGATGGGGTTTTCCTGATCGGTCATTTTCCATCAGTTCGTCGAATACACCGGCGAAAAGCGCACAGAAAACGCAACCGACGAAAGTCCGTCATCTCCAAATGGCGTTTCCCTTGTCTCTTCCGCGAGTGTTTCGCTGTTTTTTCTGCGTCGTTTTGCTTCTCTTTGGTAATGACTTTTGCCACGAATTCTTTCCGTTATTTACCCATTTTTAGGCTTTTCCTTCGTTTTGCCAAAGCCCGTCGAATTGCCAATTCGAATTCCCTTTTGCCCCGTTTTTTCCCGCGTCATTAGGAGGCCGGACGGAGAGGCGAGGAAATGTCTTCCGCACCAGCTGAATCTCTGTTTGAATGCATTGGACGACCAATCGCTGGTCATTTTTTGAAATAAACAAATCAATTTAAATTGGAGTTGACAGATCGATGCCCGGGGCGTATGCTGCTACCATAACCAGGTAAGTACAGTACAGTACAGTACGCTGTTGATCAGAGAATGAGATGCGATTACACCCCCAAATGCATTTGCAGGTCGATTACTTCTGCTGTATGGACATCCCAACGCGCCTCTGTGAGTGCCAAAGCATTGCCAATTCCAAAATCGGCTTTTTGTCTTTCCAAGGCATCCCCCCCCCCCCTCCCCCCTAAGGTCCGTCCTACCGTAATGTTACCGTCGTCATTCACAACAATTTCCCGCAAAGTCCGTTCCCGGTAAGTAAAGCAATGGAAATGCATTTGCAAATATTTGATCTTTTTACAACACTATCATTAACTAATTAATTCAGGTGCGCTCTTTCCATTTCCGGAAAGGTTTGACCACTGAAATTGAAAGTTTAACAGCGGCAAATAATTTCAAGAAAAACTGACCGATAAACGAAAAAAATCGAATAAATAAAGCACAAATGAACATTAATTTGCAAATTCAAATAGTTTATTTGAATTATTTTTGCGATTGGCGAGAAAGTCCAATCAATCGGCATCATCAAAAGCATTTTTATTAATTGGGCAAATGAAAAGAAAACAATGAAAAGGCAAAAAAGGAATAAACAAAGTGGAAAAAGAGGAGCAATGACCTGCAAATTTATCCGTTGCAATTTTGAGTAAATTTTATAAGGTGGAAAATGCCATTTTTAGAATTGGGTTGGGGGATATTTCGAAATTCGAAAAGGAATTCATTTTATGATGCATTAAAATGTTTTTAATTCACATTAATGCAAAATCGTTGCGTTGCCATTGGCTACCAAAACCGAGGGATTTGTGGCAGATAATGCTTAACGACGGAACGTGCCAAGGAAAAACGATGGAAAGGCAAAGGCGAGGAGGAAACCTTTCGGGAAAACGATGCCAATTCACAGGCTAAAGTCGAGGAGCGTTTGGAAAAATGTTTTTTGTGGGAAGACTGCCGAAACTTTAGTTTTCCTAAAGCATTTTTAAAATCTTTGGCATTGTCCACACTTCTTGGCATTCTGTTCAGTGTCCTCCAATTCCCCTCTCTCTCCTCCCTGCTTTCTCTTCCGTTTCTCCCCCTTTCCCAATGTCTCTTCCTTCTTCCGATCATTTCGGCCTCCCCTCCTCCGACCCGCGCCCCTCCACCCTTTGGGAGGCTCTTCGCCACGCGGTGACCAATCGTCGGCTGATTGCAATGTACGGACTGACCTTCGCATTGGCACTTACCATTCCGCTCTTTGTCACTTTGGTCATGAGAAAATGGCGGGAAAGAAAACATCGGCGGAAACTGAAGGAACGCGAAGGTAAAGCGGACAGATTCGACGGGCGACAGCCCACGCCTCGTCGGTACTCCCCCCACCCCCCCCCCCCCCCCCCCCGCCGGTGCCCCCACTTTTTGACCAGCAACCCATTTTCAAATCCCCCCCCCCCCTCCGGGATTGGCTAAAGCCTAAGAAAGAGGGAGGAACAAAGGGAAAAGCCAATAATAGAAAATGTATCCGGCACAGAAGAGGAGGAACGAATGGCCAATGAAACGGGCGGAACATTCAACAAAGCCATTCTGAACTCATTACGCCATTTTGAGATGAAAGAAGAAAATTTGCAAAAGGAGGTGGGTGAATTAGCGAAGCTAATGGAAAAGGGGACGAAGGAAAGGGGTGGGAGGAGGGGGACGACACACTCACAATTATGAGTTAGTAATTTGGAAATAAAAAAGGGCGGGAGGGGATAATATTACCATTTAAATTAAATTAACCAAAGAAGTGCCAAAGTGAACGACTCCAAGCAACTGTTGTGGACGCAGAAAATAAGCAGAAGGACAGTGAAAAAGAAGGCGAAGAAGCAACGAACGCACTGTTGGAAAAGGAGGAAGGGAAAAGGAAGGTGAGGAAGAAGAAGAAAAAAGAGAGGAGGGGTGAGAGAGAGAGAAGGCGGGGGAGGGTGAAAAAATAGAGGAGGGGTGAGAGAGAGAGAGAGAGAGAGAGAGAGAGAGAGAGAGAGAGAGAGAGAAGACGGGGGAGGGTGACAAAGGGAGGAAGGGTTTGAGGAGAGAGAACGGGAGGGAGAGAGATAAAAAGAAAAAGAGGGTGAGAGAAAGAGAGCGAAAAAAGAAAGGGGTAAGAAGGAATGTGGAAAAAGGGAGAGAGAAAGAGAAATATTACTAATAATCATTTTTAAACAGAGAAAAGCACGCAAGAAATTTAAAGACACGGACCCGGAAACGGCAGAAGGGCTAAAAAAGTTAACCGAGAAGGGATTGCATGGGAAGGTAAAGAAATGTACTCAAAGGAAACTCCAAATTAGGGGGAGGGGGGGGGGGGGCGCGTACGGACAACCAAAGCGAACGGAGCCAAAAAATTGACGGAGGACGGACAATTCGTAGTTTTTCCAAAAATTTCGACAAAAATCATTATACCTTTTTCAGAAGAACAAAATCTTATATTAATTTGGAATTATTGATAGCCCTAACAAATACCGTATATTCTCTAATTATCCCCCAGTCTCCAATTATCCCCTCCCCCTTTTGAGGAGGTTGAAAAATAATCCCCCATGGGGGTAAAAAGAGCATATACGGTTAAGTTCTCTATTAGGCTATAAATTTCGGCTTTCCAGAATTTAAAATTATGAAAGTTTTAGTCGAAAACTGTACAAATCGTTTTTAAATGTTCACTTGTCGACCTCACTGCACCATTGTGCGGCTAAACCAACGTCCTAACGGGGGAAATCGAGTGTTATAAAGTAGTTTAAACATCACCACCATTTCTGATTTCCTTCAGTTAGCAACTGCACAGCTTCGTGCAAAAACCCAGCTGTTGGAAGAGCAAATGAGTGACGAGGACAGAGAAAAGGTTTTGAAAAATTAGAACTATTTTAAAATGATTTTTGAAGGAACGAAAAGCGCGGCAGGACCAATTGGAAGCCATCTTCAAAATGATGGAGTCTCAGAAGGAGAAGTTTGGCATCAATGAGAAGGAGGAATTGGTGGAGCAGATGAAAATGTACTCAGTGTGAAAGAGGGGACCAACCAAAAGAAATAATGGAGATCGAAGAGCAACCAAATAAAAAAGTAGCAAAACGATTAACAATAAATATTTTTGCTCTCAAGTCCTATCTTCAAAATTCGATCAAAGACACGAACAAAAAATGTGGTCGTATATAAGTTATAACAAAACGAAACACAAATTCAGAAAAATATAAAAGAAAATCAAAGAAAAATCTCAGAAAATAACGAAAAATCTAACAATAAAAGAAAAAGTAAGTTGTTTTCAAAAGTAGTAATGGAATTGATATCAAAACAATGGGTTTTGGTAACAGACAAAGAAAGTGAAAAACCAGAATAAATATGAAAACTCAGTCCCAACGATAAAATAAAAATGAGTTAAAGAGATCGTCAATAAATAAGGCTGAACAACAAAACAATGAAAGTCCGGAGTCGAATAAACCCTACTCAAATCACCACTCATCGTTGGCGTCTTCAGAAGGCAATGGAGCAGAATTGTTCTGGATGGTCGGGTCCTTTGCTTCTCCATTCGGGGTTCCTTCGTCTTGAACGCGGGTTCCAAGCGGCACCGAATTAGCACCGGTTGCAGCCACATTATCAGTCGGAACAGTTACAGCAGTTGGCAAAGAATTGGTGTCAGGAACAGTTTCCGACGGAACGCGAACAGCGATCGGCACCGAGTTTGCACCGCTGGCTGCTTCCGACTCGTCAAGTGGCATTTTCCCCTCAGCTACCAGCTTAAGCCAATCCGGCACTTCTTGGTCTTGTTTTTGGAGTCCCTGTGGGTGCGAAACATTTAAGGCACCAACCAATAAAAGTTACTTCAACGAGTTCTTTCGCCAGCTCAACATCTTCCGCGAGATCAAAAAATGATGTAGATGCTCCTTCTTTGATCCGACCAGTGCGCCTAACCACACAAAGGAATAATAAGCATTTATCATTGGTAATTACCCGATCCGATGGACATAAGTTGTGTAGTCGATGGGTAAGTCCATGTTGATCACCTATAAGCATTTTGGTGTTTCGTTTATAATTCCAACCCATCCCAGACAAACATGGTCCAATTCCTTGAGATCGATCCCACGAGCACAGACATCAGTCGTGACGACCACTTGGTAACGGCCAGCCCGAAAGTCATCCAATGCCGCATGTCGAAGTTTTTGCGGCCGGTCTCTGAAACACTTTAAATTAAGAAAGAACCTAAAAGAACCAATCAACCCATTGATGGTGGTTGACGGCACTTTGTTGAGGTTCAAATATGTGGAGATGACATCAGCAGTGCGTTTCATCTTCACGAACACCATAGTAGGCCGGATTTTTGGCTCGGGCTCATCAGCTAAATGATGGAACATCGAATAGAAATTAAGGGGAGGGAACACACGTTTTTCCGCCTTCAGTTCAGCACGCTCTTGCTCGAATAACTTAACGAAAAAGTTGCATTTTTGAAGCATTGCTTAAAATAATACCAACCTTAAGCAACTCATGGTTTTTTGAAGATCGGCTGACACGGATAAACTTTTGGACAACCTTCACATTCGCTGAGACAGGTTTCTTGTTGGAGACAAAGAGCGCCGTTGGCTTCACCCATTCGTCAGCCCATTTTTGAACCTCATCGGGAAAAGTCGCACTGAAGAGCAAAGTCTGGCGGTCTTCCACCTAAAAAGCACGGGTTTTAAGTGTAAAAACAAAACAATACAACCTCCGTCATGCACTATTTTACCTTGGGCCATCCGTCAATCTTAGCAATTTGGCGCAAATCACGAGCGCTCTCATCCTCCAGCAGTTGATCCGCCTCATCCAAAACCAAAACCTTCATCTGTTCCATTAAAATCTGAACAGAAAATAAGAATTTAACAATTATGGTTTATAAACCACTACCAATTCTTCTTTGAGCATATGCTGAAAGCGGCCGAGTGTCCCGATGAGAATATCACAGCCATTTGTAGAGATGTCCTTCAAGTTCTCGCGGAATTTGTACTTCCCATAAGTGCGAGAAACAGAAACGTCACAACCTGGAATGATTATTCAAGTTAAACCTTTTTTATATATATAATACATTCAAACAGAGTATGTTCCTGGATTCAATTTGTGTATAATTGCTACTAGTAGAGCAAAGGAGGTGGAGAGGAGAAGGTAATTCGTAGGAAAATACTTTCCTTTTTGATTTGACAAAATCGAAACAGTTCCTCCGTAGCGTCCGTTTTTAACACAAATGAAAGTCCACCCACCGTCTGCCATCTTCAGTGCTTGTTCGTACAGTTGAATAACCATTTCCCGAGTTGGTTCGATGATTAGTGCAAAAGGACATATGCGCTTGGAGGTAAATTCGTTGTTCTTCTTCTTGACCATAATTGTATTGATGATCGGCAGCAAAAAAGCTGCGCTTTTCCCACTGCCCGTCTCCGCGTGTCCTTTGATGTCATGGCCTAAAATTGTAAAGAGATCAATTAACAGACAGGAAATCCAATACAAACCATCCATTATGAGTGGAATTGTGCGGGATTGGATCTTCCGAGGCACAGTGTAGCCCGAACGTTCGATGTTCTTAGCCAGCAGCTCTTCAAAACCAGCTTCCTTCCAGTTGCTGACGCACAAAATCAACAGTGTGCTGTTACCAGAAAACAAAAATGGACACTTACTCTAGGGTCTGTTGACATTCTCCACTGTTGGTCCCGGTTATTTCCACATCATCGTCGTCCTCACGAATGTCCAAGTATTTGTCTTTTACCTTCAAATCATCGCCAAAAATGTCCTCGATGGTGCGAGTGGTTGGGATGTAAGACTCAGCACGTGCACGCTCTTCTTCGGCTAGAATTATGAATTGAGCCCAATTGATTGATGAATACAAAACATACTGGAAAATTTTGCACGGTCATCCCCAGAAGAAAATGTGCCTCCTCTACCGCCGCGCTCACCCGCGCCGAACGAAAACGAGCCGCCTCGACCGCCGCGCTCACCCCCGCCGAAAGAAAACGAGCCGCCTCGACCGCCGCGCTCACCCCCGGAAGAAAACGAGCCGCCTCGACCGCCGAGCTCACCCCCAGAAGAAAACGAGCCGCCTCGACCGCCGCGCTCACCCCCGGAAGAAAACGAGCCGCCTCGACCGCCGAGCTCACCCCCCGAAGAAAACGAGCCGCCTCGACCGCCGCGCTCACCCCCAGAAGAAAACGAGCCGCCTCGACCGCCGAGCTCACCCCGCCGGAAGAAAACGAGCCGCCTCGACCGCCGCGTTCACCCACGGAAGAAAAAGAGCCGCCTCTACCGCCGCGCTCACCCCCGCCGGAAGAAAACGAGCCGCCGCGCTCACCTCCGCCGGAAGAAAACGAGTTGCCACGGCCACCTCCAGAACCACCACGATCTCCCCCAGAACCGCCTCGACCACCTCCAGCTGAACCGAATGAGCCTGTTCGTTCACCATCAGAACCACCGAAATCTTCGCCTCTTAAGGAAAGAACATTTGTTATAAAATATTGCTGCAGCTCACTTATCGGCTTTATCGGCTGAAAAACTGCCGAAACTTCTGCCGGTGCCGCCTCCTCTGCCCCCGAAGGATGATGCCCCAGTTACGCCTCTGACACCACGCCCAAACGAAGACATTCAAATAAAGGATGATTTCTTTGGCTCTAAATATTAATTTTGATAGTCAGAGCTGTGCTCGAATTCTAAAATAAGATCATCGCAGGTCAAAAAGAGATTGTGATGGCAAAAATAAGGATTTTTTAAAAACTCGAAAAAGTTCAACTTGCATTTTAATGGTCAAAAGAAAGTGTTAACAATGACGCTTTCCATAATATTTTCAATAAACATATAATTTTGAGCTTTTTATACGAAACCACCTATGTATTTACGATTTAGTCCAAATGTGCAAAAGTTATGGCTTCTTAAACCTCCTTGGAATATTGAGAATCACACAAAAAAAAATCGGAGTGTGAATGAAAAAAAATTACGCTTTTTTCCGGAAAAAAAAAATTCTTGGCGCTATAATTTCTTACAGAGCATATTTAATTCAAAAAAATAAATAATCTGTGACTGGCATTTGAAACGGCATGGTACGGGTTGAATGTTGTCCGGATTGGTTAATCCACCTACATTGACCTTTGATTCTCTTTCTCTTATCATTATATCAGGCACTCCCTTTTTACTGCCTTTGACACATCATGCCCGCCCCAACCCTCATGTCGGGTATAAGCACCAAACTTCTCATTTCTTGCTCGATTCTGCAATGCCAAATTGCGGATCGACTCAGTTACATACGTGCAACGTTTCGACAATGGTCTTAATTTTGTGAATTCTCGGAAAAATTGGTAATTTTCTGATTTTATGAAAAATTCAACAAAATTTTTTGGAAAATTTGGGTGAGATTTTCGTTCTGACGCTTTTAAAAACCCAAATTATTAAACACACCATAAACCTGATTTTGGAAAACAGAATTTTTTTTTTTCCAAAATTAGGGGGGACAAACCAAAGTATTACCTTAAAGTTTGTATGCTTGTAACTTAGTCAATAGTAAATCAAAAGAATTTTTTTTGTGCTCATTTTGGAGGGAAAATTCTAAAGAATATCTCCAATTCAATAAAAAGTTTAAAAAATTGTTTATTAGCAAAAAAATGAAACATGTGTTATTTTATATGTAAGAGACATGGAAATAGTGCGTCAAAATGAGAGAAAAAGAAAAAACTTTGCCCAGTTGAAAAAATTTTCCCTATGTTCAAATTTTCTTGAAATTTTGCATAGGCCCATATTTTGACCCCCTCTATCGAATTCTCTTTTGTTTTTTGAAAGTCTCTTTTCTAACTCGAGATCGGCTCTTCCGTTTTTACAAGGGAAATTCTCGACAATTTTTTTAAATTAGAGGGGTTTTTTGGCGTTTCGTGCATAGTCACTTTTTGTTAAATTGATGATATATGACAGAGCATATTTAATTCAAAAAAATAAATAATCTGTGACTGGCATTTGAAACGGCATGGTACGGGTTGAATGTTGTCCGGATTGGTTAATCCACCTACAAGTTTGTTTAATTTGGTTGGCAAAACATTCGAAATAATTCCCGAAATCGTATTTTTTCATTTTTTGAGAAAAATAAATAAAAATATTCATGTTGCACAACGGACTCGAACCTCCTCCCTTTGTCTCTTTTACTATCTTACAAAAACCACTTCGCCAAACATGCAAATCTGTCTTGGTACAGGAGCTCATTTCTGCGATGGTGTGTAAATGATTGTCAAACATTATGCCAATTTATTAAAATTAATCATAATTAACATCTTCTGAGTATTTTTTTATCAGAATCATTTTTTGAGGTTTTGAGGACCCATAACTTTTGTCAATGTTTTTTGACTATAACTTTTTTCTAAGTCAACCAAATCCAACGATCTTTATATCATTCGATAGCCATTCAGATGCTCTATTAGCCTGCAAAATTTCAAAAAATTTCGTTAAGTTATAAAAAAAGTTCGAGCCAAAAAAGTTGGAAAATCTGGTTGTATGAATTCTTCTGGTCATAACTTTTTTGAACCTTAAAGAGATTTTTCGAAATTTTGCAGGCTAATAGAGGACACTTAGGGCTATCGAATGATACCAACAATGTTGGATTTGGTTGGCAAAGAAAAAAGTTATAGCCAAAAACTTGTGCTCGTACGAAAACGGCCCGTACGAAAACGACCCTGACCGGCGATTGATATATATTTTCTGGCATTTTATGAGTTTTAGGGCTTTGGACGGTTCAGTCCCACAGCCATTTGGTCATTTCAGTCCCGGGCCCATAACTCGGCCCAAAGTGGTTTCCGCCAAAAAATTCGGTAATACTTTGGTTTGTCCCCCCTAATTTTGGAAAAAAAAAAATTCTGTTTTCCAAAATCAGGTTTATGGTGTGTTTAATAATTTGGGTTTTTAAAAGCGTCAGAACGAAAATCTCACCCAAATTTTCCAAAAAATTTTGTTGAATTTTTCATAAAATCAGAAAATTACCAATTTTTCCGAGAATTCACAAAATTAAGACCATTGTCGAAACGTTGCACGTATGTAACTGAGTCGATCCGCAATTTGGCATTGCAGAATCGAGCAAGAAATGAGAAGTTTGGTGCTTATACCCGACATGAGGGTTGGGGCGGGCATGATGTGTCAAAGGCAGTAAAAAGGGAGTGCCTGATATAATGATAAGAGAAAGAGAATCAAAGGTCAATGTAGGTGGATTAACCAATCCGGACAACATTCAACCCGTACCATGCCGTTTCAAATGCCAGTCACAGATTATTTATTTTTTTGAATTAAATATGCTCTGTAAGAAATTATAGCGCCAAGAATTTTTTTTTTCCGGAAAAAAGCGTAATTTTTTTTCATTCACACTCCGATTTTTTTTTGTGTGATTCTCAATATTCCAAGGAGGTTTAAGAAGCCATAACTTTTGCACATTTGGACTAAATCGTAAATACATAGGTGGTTTCGTATAAAAAGCTCAAAATTATATGTTTATTGAAAATATTATGGAAAGCGTCATTGTTAACACTTTCTTTTGACCATTAAAATGCAAGTTGAACTTTTTCGAGTTTTTAAAAAATCCTTATTTTTGCCATCACAATCTCTTTTTGACCTGCGATGATCTTATTTTAGAATTCGAGCACAGCTCTGACTATCAAAATTAATATTTAGAGCCAAAGAAATCATCCTTTATTTGAATGTCTTCGTTTGGGCGTGGTGTCAGAGGCGTAACTGGGGCATCATCCTTCGGGGGCAGAGGAGGCGGCACCGGCAGAAGTTTCGGCAGTTTTTCAGCCGATAAAGCCGATAAGTGAGCTGCAGCAATATTTTATAACAAATGTTCTTTCCTTAAGAGGCGAAGATTTCGGTGGTTCTGATGGTGAACGAACAGGCTCATTCGGTTCAGCTGGAGGTGGTCGAGGCGGTTCTGGGGGAGATCGTGGTGGTTCTGGAGGTGGCCGTGGCAACTCGTTTTCTTCCGGCGGAGGTGAGCGCGGCGGCTCGTTTTCTTCCGGCGGGGGTGAGCGCGGCGGTAGAGGCGGCTCTTTTTCTTCCGTGGGTGAACGCGGCGGTCGAGGCGGCTCGTTTTCTTCCGGGGGGGTGAGCTCGGCGGTCGAGGCGGCTCGTTTTCTTCTGGGGGTGAGCGCGGCGGTCGAGGCGGCTCGTTTTCTTCCGGGGGTGAGCTCGGCGGTCGAGGCGGCTCGTTTTCTTCCGGGGGTGAGCGCGGCGGTCGAGGCGGCTCGTTTTCTTCTGGGGGTGAGCTCGGCGGTCGAGGCGGCTCGTTTTCTTCCGGGGGTGAGCGCGGCGGTCGAGGCGGCTCGTTTTCTTTCGGCGGGGGTGAGCGCGGCGGTCGAGGCGGCTCGTTTTCGTTCGGCGCGGGTGAGCGCGGCGGTAGAGGAGGCACATTTTCTTCTGGGGATGACCGTGCAAAATTTTCCAGTATGTTTTGTATTCATCAATCAATTGGGCTCAATTCATAATTCTAGCCGAAGAAGAGCGTGCACGTGCTGAGTCTTACATCCCAACCACTCGCACCATCGAGGACATTTTTGGCGATGATTTGAAGGTAAAAGACAAATACTTGGACATTCGTGAGGACGACGATGATGTGGAAATAACCGGGACCAACAGTGGAGAATGTCAACAGACCCTAGAGTAAGTGTCCATTTTTGTTTTCTGGTAACAGCACACTGTTGATTTTGTGCGTCAGCAACTGGAAGGAAGCTGGTTTTGAAGAGCTGCTGGCTAAGAACATCGAACGTTCGGGCTACACTGTGCCTCGGAAGATCCAATCCCGCACAATTCCACTCATAATGGATGGTTTGTATTGGATTTCCTGTCTGTTAATTGATCTCTTTACAATTTTAGGCCATGACATCAAAGGACACGCGGAGACGGGCAGTGGGAAAAGCGCAGCTTTTTTGCTGCCGATCATCAATACAATTATGGTCAAGAAGAAGAACAACGAATTTACCTCCAAGCGCATATGTCCTTTTGCACTAATCATCGAACCAACTCGGGAAATGGTTATTCAACTGTACGAACAAGCACTGAAGATGGCAGACGGTGGGTGGACTTTCATTTGTGTTAAAAACGGACGCTACGGAGGAACTGTTTCGATTTTGTCAAATCAAAAAGGAAAGTATTTTCCTACGAATTACCTTCTCCTCTCCACCTCCTTTGCTCTACTAGTAGCAATTATACACAAATTGAATCCAGGAACATACTCTGTTTGAATGTATTATATATATAAAAAAGGTTTAACTTGAATAATCATTCCAGGTTGTGACGTTTCTGTTTCTCGCACTTATGGGAAGTACAAATTCCGCGAGAACTTGAAGGACATCTCTACAAATGGCTGTGATATTCTCATCGGGACACTCGGCCGCTTTCAGCATATGCTCAAAGAAGAATTGGTAGTGGTTTATAAACCATAATTGTTAAATTCTTATTTTCTGTTCAGATTTTAATGGAACAGATGAAGGTTTTGGTTTTGGATGAGGCGGATCAACTGCTGGAGGATGAGAGCGCTCGTGATTTGCGCCAAATTGCTAAGATTGACGGATGGCCCAAGGTAAAATAGTGCATGACGGAGGTTGTATTGTTTTGTTTTTACACTTAAAACCCGTGCTTTTTAGGTGGAAGACCGCCAGACTTTGCTCTTCAGTGCGACTTTTCCCGATGAGGTTCAAAAATGGGCTGACGAATGGGTGAAGCCAACGGCGCTCTTTGTCTCCAACAAGAAACCTGTCTCAGCGAATGTGAAGGTTGTCCAAAAGTTTATCCGTGTCAGCCGATCTTCAAAAAACCATGAGTTGCTTAAGGTTGGTATTATTTTAAGCAATGCTTCAAAAATGCAACTTTTTCGTTAAGTTATTCGAGCAAGAGCGTGCTGAACTGAAGGCGGAAAAACGTGTGTTCCCTCCCCTTAATTTCTATTCGATGTTCCATCATTTAGCTGATGAGCCCGAGCCAAAAATCCGGCCTACTATGGTGTTCGTGAAGATGAAACGCACTGCTGATGTCATCTCCACATATTTGAACCTCAACAAAGTGCCGTCAACCACCATCAATGGGTTGATTGGTTCTTTTAGGTTCTTTCTTAATTTAAAGTGTTTCAGAGACCGGCCGCAAAAACTTCGACATGCGGCATTGGATGACTTTCGGGCTGGCCGTTACCAAGTGGTCGTCACGACTGATGTCTGTGCTCGTGGGATCGATCTCAAGGAATTGGACCATGTTTGTCTGGGATGGGTTGGAATTATAAACGAAACACCAAAATGCTTATAGGTGATCAACATGGACTTACCCATCGACTACACAACTTATGTCCATCGGATCGGGTAATTACCAATGATAAATGCTTATTATTCCTTTGTGTGGTTAGGCGCACTGGTCGGATCAAAGAAGGAGCATCTACATCATTTTTTGATCTCGCGGAAGATGTTGAGCTGGCGAAAGAACTCGTTGAAGTAACTTTTATTGGTTGGTGCCTTAAATGTTTCGCACCCACAGGGACTCCAAAAACAAGACCAAGAAGTGCCGGATTGGCTTAAGCTGGTAGCTGAGGGGAAAATGCCACTTGACGAGTCGGAAGCAGCCAGCGGTGCGAACTCGGTGCCGATCGCTGTTCGCGTTCCGTCGGAAACTGTTCCTGACACCAATTCTTTGCCAACTGCTGTAACTGTTCCGACTGATAATGTGGCTGCAACCGGTGCTAATTCGGTGCCGCTTGGAACCCGCGTTCAAGACGAAGGAACCCCGAATGGAGAAGCAAAGGACCCGACCATCCAGAACAATTCTGCTCCATTGCCTTCTGAAGACGCCAACGATGAGTGGTGATTTGAGTAGGGTTTATTCGACTCCGGACTTTCATTGTTTTGTTGTTCAGCCTTATTTATTGACGATCTCTTTCATCATTCTTAAATCACACAACGTACTTAGACATTCGTTATAGCAGCCCCATTTGATTACTTACGGATATCTAGCAACAAATTTTTGATCAGTGTCTTATCTATTTTTGAGAGTTGTTTCTGGTTTTGTTTTATTACTTTGATAAAACTTTTTATTCCAATTCACATTACATTAATTAGAAAACGACGAGAATTTTCCTTGGCAAATAATGCGAGAGAAAATCTCGGTTATAAAAGAACTTAGAGGGATCAGTTGCTTCTATTTGTGAGCAAATTTTCTGGTTGTAATTTGATGACCTCATTAATTTATTTTTATCAGATCATTCCTTCATGGTGATCTAGACACCCTGATAGTACGTGCAATCGCGAAATTTTAGAAAAAGAATACTAGATTTTGCGAAAATTTTACCAGATTTTGAGTACGCTCATTGGAAAGAGCATAAAATGTTTTTTAAATAACTCAAATGGTTCGAATTTTTGAAAAATTCAGTCAAATCCCACAATTTAGCCGACAATGGTCAAAATTGTAAAATTTAGAATGTTTTCGAATGCCATTTTTATCTTGAATTCAAGATGGACACTTATCCAGCATTTGTATGGTTTTTAACGTGGTTGGTCGACCGACGAAAAGTGCAAAATTTGCTAAATTTATGACTAAATCAACTCATAACCTTTCTCAGACGCAACAAAATTGCACTATCTTGGTATCATACGAAATACTTTATTAGTTTACCAAATTTCTAAAAATTTTATTAAGTTTTTCAAAAGTTCAAGCCAAAAAACTGGAAAAATTGTCATAACTTTTGAAAAACTTAATAAAATTTTTTGAAATTTGGCAAGCTAATAACACAATTCAAGGGCTATCGTATGATACCAAGATTGTGAAGTTTGGTTGCGTCTGAGAAAAGTTATGAGTTGATTTAGTCATAAATTTAGCAAATTTTGCACTTTTCGTCGGTCGCCCAAAATTGCACTTTTCGTCGGCGGTTGACATAGCACCGGTTTTTAACGTATGCTCGGGGCTTTCCTTTGTGTATGTGATTCACAAAAATAAATTTTTCTCGCAAATTGCTGATTGTGAGCATCGCTTAGTTTTCCGACTTTCTTTGTTTGGCATTGCCAATTTGCTGCTTTAAACAAAGCCTCGGCCTTTGCTTTTGCCGCCCTTTCCTTCGCCCGGATTATCCTTCGCTGTCGCCCTTTCGCCGTTCGTTCGTTTTTTGTCCGTTTGCCCCCCAAATTCCATTCGCTAAGTGCCTCTTTCTCCTTCCGTTGTCATTCTCGGCACCTCCATTTTCACCTTTGACCGGCACTTTCCGCTGGGTCAAGTTGTTCGCCGTTGCGCAATGTTTGGCCGCCGCGAAATTCTCCATGGGGCATTAATTAATCTTTGCATCATTTTTTATTAAAAGGACAAAACCCGCGCAAAACATTCTCGGGTTTTTTATTCAGGAATTTTGGTATTTTTCGTTTAGTGGCGGTGCCCTTTCTCTTCACGTTTCTCCTTTCCCCCCATTCCTTCGCCCGCACCGTAACCTCACCCAGCTATTTACCATTTTCCGCTACCGTAACTTCTCTCCCGGCCCATTACAATTCTCCGCTACCGTAACCTCTCTCCCGGCCCATTACAATTCTCCGCTACCGTAACCTCTCTCCCGGCCACTTACCGTTCCAATTCCTCCCTCCCCCTACCGTAGTACCTTCCCTCTTTCCTTTGCCACTGTTTTGCCGCAGGCAATCAGCAACAGAAGCAGCAGAGAGTGACTTAAAAAGCAGCAACCCGTGGCTGTTGCTCATTTTCCTCCAATAAACATTTCATTAGTCTCCTCAATTTTCAGTGTTTTTGGTTCCAATTTTGCAGAATGATTTATGATTAGACTGAAGAATTTATTTTGTAAATTTTTTTATTTAATTCATATTTATTTCTATTTAATTTTAATTAAATTAGTTAATTGCTCAAATCGCTTCCATTTTTTATCTGATGCATTTTCTGTAATAAAATTTAAAAAATCGCTGCGCTGAAATTTGGTCGTAAAATGAAAGGGTAAGTCAAATTTTATTTTTCCATTCTTTCGGCTGTTTGGTCTGTCATTTTCTATTTTTACGTTCGTTCGTTCGGCTTCGTTTTGCCGCCCTTTCGTCCATTTTTTCGAATATTTTCTTTCTCTCCAAAAGCGAATGAATGCCACGTCAATTCCAATTAGTGTCTTTTCGTCTTTTCCTTTCCTTCAGTTAAAAATTGAAAAAAAGACAAATCCGTGCCAATTGAATTTTCTTCGGCTTTCCTTTGGTCGTTCAAACAAAAAATAACCAACGATTTTCTGTCCTTTCGTCACAAAGGTCAAAGGAATGAATTACATTTAAAGGGTTTTCCGATCGGATGGCATTTTTTGCCCCTCTCAAAGACCAAAAGGACAAAAGGGCGGCTGGCACAAAATATTTCGCTGTGCCATCATTTGCTCGAACAAAGGGAAATTCTCCGCAGCGCCATTTCTGAGAAGGAAGCGACGCCAACGGGGGCAATGGTTGGGAACGGCACAAATGGCGCCAAAATCGGACGAAAGGGCGAAGCCAAAGGGGGGGGGGGGGAGGGGGGGAGGGGGGGGGGGGGGGGATGGCTTCGTCCATTTCATTTTCCTCACCTTTTTCACTGATCGACCAGCCTTGCCCTCCCCCCCCGCCCCTCCCACTTTTTCCCCCCTTTCTCCTCTCCCTTTCGCCCGTCCCTTCTCCGTTATGGCATTCCTTTCTCCGGCAACTCCACTCATTTGTATTCGGTGTGTATTAACCATTAGGCGCCAAAGTTCGAAGATGGTAACGGTGATATGCCTGCCGCGCCCTCCCCTCCGCCGATCGACTCGTTCAGCCGATTAACTCACCAGGGCACTCCCTCCCCCCTCCCCTCGTCCATTCGCGCTCCTCACCGTTTCCACTTTTCAATCGAATCCATCGTAAATGTGCAGATTTAAGGTGAAATGGCACTCATTCATCACTCATTCCTTCCTCATGCCACCCCCCCCCCCCCCCTCTTCTCACCATCTCCCCTATTATTCCATTCAATAAATTCAAATTTTCATTGGCTCAAAAATTGCGATTATGCAAATTTTGGAGGGGTCGTTGCGGCTTTCGCTTACGCGCGCAAGTAAAAAAGGAATTGGATAATTTTGGATTGTTTTTTGCTGTTTTTTTGTTACATTGGTCACAGCATTCTCTCTGATTGACAGTACAAAAAATGGTCGCTCCGTCTAATCGGTGCCAAAAAATGTTCTCAAAATTTTTTTTCTCTAACAACAAATAATTGGTTTTGCTTTGCTTATGCCCTTCCGTTCCTTCTCACTTCGCTTATGCTTATTCTCTGCTGTCTGTCCCCGTTTCCCTTCTTCCGCTTAATCCGTCAATCATTCGCCCCGCCGCCGATCACTTCTCATCCCATCCCAAAACAATTCTTCATTTTACATTGCCATTGTGCAATTCGGTGGACAACTGCTGACTGACATGGCATTTTCGGGGGGGGGGGGGGCGTCCGTCGGTCCGTCGTCCATTCGATTGGCATCTTCGGGACGCATTCTCACGGCATTGCCCACTTGTTATATTCTGATTTGTTTGGTGCTTTCCATTCACATTCTTCTTCTTTCTTTCATTTCTCATTCTTTTTGGTCTTTTTTATAAATTAAATTTTATTTTCTTTCATTTTAATTATGCAAATTAATTCTCTTCTCATCATTTATTTACATATTGTTTATTTATTAATCACTCACCTGATTATCTGATAAACATTAAGCCGTCCCTTCTCTCATCCGTCGAAATTTGCGGGCGAATGATAAAAACGGAAGAAAGGGACAGAGGGCAACTCATCAGCAGTCAACAGCGGTAGATAAGCGCGCTGATCATTACGCAAGAAGATCAGCAGCAGATGGATGCCCCGGGGGGCGAAGGGTTGGCGGTAGCGAATGGCACAATGAAAGGGGGGGAGGGCACCGAGGGAATTGCTGGGGGCAAAAACCGACGCCAACATTTGGGCAGCAGAGAGAAGAGACGGCGGACGGGCGGCGGTGTCTACGGCACGGCACATTCGCTCACCGCACCCATCGGCACAAAAGCGACGGGCGGGGCGTATGTTTCTAACTGCGCTTTGCACAACACTATTTTCGTTGCTCTGTCTCTCAGGCCTCACTCTCTTGTCATTCTCTGTGTGCCTTTCTCGTCGTCTTCCGATGTCTCTCGCATTGCCTTTCCCCTCCCCCCCCCCCCCCACGGCGACAACCATTGGCGCCATTCCCCCCCCCCCCCCCTCTGGTGCCCTTCCGCCGAATAGACGCCCCATTTTCCCTCATTCTCTTCTCCCTTTTTGCTGTGTTCTTTTGAGCCCCAACAAATTTTGCCTCGGGCAATGTGCCGAACTTTTCGCACTTTTCTTCTAATTATAATAATTAACAATGACAAATGAATGATGCACTTTAATGAAATAAATTAAAATATATGCAGCAATTTATAAAAACATAATCCTTTCGTTTAATAAAATGGATTTGCTAAATCCAAGCTCCGTCTGTCTGTGTGTCAGTTCAACTCCGTATTTAAAAGTTCATCTTCCCAGCTGTCCAGCTGTTGTCCTTCCCATCATTTGTTCTCTTTTTGCTCCCCTCGTTCAAATTGTGCTGCAAAATGCGAATGAATCGCATCAGAAATTTTTTCGGTTTTTGCCCCCCCCCCCATTTTCCTCCTTCCCCGCCTCCCCCCCCCCCCCCCCCCCTCTCTCACTGCTGCTTTCATTCCATTTCCATTCTTACAAACATTTGTCCGCTTTTTCGCGCGTCCTTCCCCGCCGAGATCTTCCCCCCCCCCCCCCCCCCCTCCTCCCCCAATTTGTTTCTTTTGATGTTCCGTCCGGCGAGTAATGCCCCCTCCCCCCCCCCCCCTCCCTTCGTTACCCAATGCCCTGCATATGATCAACTCTCTCTCCCCTCTTCCCGCCTCATCCTCATCCTCCACCCTCCTTCCCTTCCCTTCCCTTCCTTCCTTCCCTTCCCTCTTCCCTTCCCTTTCCCTCCCTTCCCATCAATCCATCATCCCGCCGAAGATTGCTTATGCATATTTTCGCACGAAATGATAAAATTTGGATAAATGCAGATTGTGAATAAGTTTTTCTTGTTGGCAGATTTCGTTCCATTTAAATGGACAGTGAAAATGTTTACGTCGACGTGTGCGGCGAGGGAGAAGACGAAGAAAACAAAGAAAATTGTGAAAATGGAAATTTACGAAATACGGGGACAGTGCCAATGCTCAAAATCAAATTGTCAGAAGTGCAAGAACAAAGAAAAATAGCACGGGAAAATGAAGAGAACAGCGAAGAGGAGGACAGCGAGGAGGAGGGGGAGGGGGCGCGGACATCCCTCGGGGGGACGAGCGGAGACGGCGAAGAACGGCACGAAACGGGCGGCACGGCAAAGCGCAGGGGGGGCGCACCGCGCAAAGAAAAGTCACTCGGCCGACTGTGCAACCGATTTTTGGAGCGAATGGGGGAGGTAAAGCGAAGGGAATTAAATGGTTATTGGCTAACATTAAGCCAATCCATTTTCATTAATTGACAAATCCCTGAAGGAATCGCGCGATGGCCGCGACATTCACTTGGAAAGCGTCGCGAGGAAAATGAGCGTGGAGAAGCGGCGCATTTACGACATTGTCAATGTGATGGAGGCGCTGGAGGCAATGAGCAAGACGAACAAGTCGTTCTACCGGTGGCATGGCCTTGGCCAATTGCCAAAACTGATCCATTCTCTGCAGAGGCAAGTCGCAACGAGTCGACCTTTGAGAATCGGTCGAAAATAAAACAATTTTTAGTGAGGCAATGCACAGCAATTTGCCGCAAAGAGTGGACGAAGTGGCAAAGAAAATGTGCACTTTTGTGGAGCTGTCCAATGCCTCGCCAACACTTTACGAAAAGGCGCGGACAAACGACGGATTTGGCCGGGACAGCCCATCGGGCACCGACGCAGCTGATCTGAACTGTTCGGAGTTGACGAACAGTGAACAGGACGAGGCGAGTACCCCGCGGGACAGATGCGGCAAAAACTCATTGGCCCAATTGTGCCGCCGCTTTCTGATGGTACTGCTGAGCAAAGTGAGTGATCAGCAGAGAAACGACCGCTGGAGGGATTTGATTTGATCACCGATGGTTTAGAAAAGTCGGAAGGTCAGCTTGGACGTGACCAGCACTGTGCTGATCAAAGTCAGTCATCCGACCAATTTGCTTTTGAATTTCGCTGAATGCTTTCTCTTCAGAATCCGGACAGAGATGGCTTTGAACCGCCGCCGCGTAGCAAATGCCGTCGTCTTTACGACATTGCCAATGTGCTGGTGGCAATGCGACTTATCCTCAAAAAGCATGCCCTTTTCGGCACCAAAAAAATCCCACTTTTCGAATACTGTGGGCCCGAACCGGATGGTGAGCAAATGGGAAGAGGGAGGGACACAAATTGGCATTAATTAAAAGAAAAGACAAATGAACTAATTAAATATTGGACAATTTTAAAACAGCTGATCCCGCCGCGGGACACCTTCGAATGATGGAATTTCTGCAGCGCAGCGGACTGACAAAAGCAGCGGCCGAATCGGTGAAAGGGGCGGAGGAGGAGAAGAAAAAGCCGAATTCTGATCAGAAAAAGGAGCAAAGTCGAAAGAGGAAAGGGTAATGGAAAGAAGGAAAGGCCAAAATTAAATTCAATTAAATTTAAGAGAATTCAGTGGGCAATTAACGCAGGCGAAAATGATCAAAAGGGAAACGGACGAACCGACGGAATGCCAACGGACAGAAATTAAAAAAGCAAAAGTTGAAGAGCCAACAACAGCAAAAATGAACCCAACGGCACAATTGCCAAGGCCGAAGCCAATGGTAAACGAAGCGAAGCACCAACCGAAATGGCATTTCGAAATGGCATTGACTTTCAGTTGCCCTTTGGCCCTTTCGAACCTTCGCCAAACGGCGCTCCATCGAACGCTTTCTTCTGCAGGCCACAGCAGTCGAACTTGGTTAGACTTGCCCCGATGTTATGTGTAAAGCTTAACTTCTTCAGTCCTTTTGGCCCCCTCCGATGGCTTTGATCTCTTCGCTTATCGGTCGATCCCCTCCCAATCATCTCCCCCCTCCTCTCCCCCCTCCTCTTCCGTCTCCTCTTCCGTCTCCTCTTCCGTCGCCTCTTCCGCAGTCTTCGCTCTCTTCGCAGCATTTTGTCCCAACTTCGTCCGCTTCGTTTCCCGTGCCCACTTCCAAAAGTGCCAATGTTGCGCCATTGCCAAAAGTGCGCCATTCTGTTCAGTCCATTTTGGGCGTCTCTCAAAAAGGCAAAAACATTTTTATATTCCCGATTTGTTCGCCTAATTAATGGCAATTTTTCTTTTCAGAAAACATTGGCAATATGTCTTCAACCGTGCCAAATTCAAATGTGCTCAAAGAAAATGCCAACTTCGGACCAACAAATGTTTTTCGGCCATTTCACTCGAACACTCTCTCCTCTTCGCCCAAAGCATTCAAACCTGTGCTTCAGCAGCGACAAAATTTCAACAATTTTTGATGGTATGTTGTGCCAATGCCATTCATCATTCGATGCTGACCTTTGCCCATTTCTCTTCGGATTGGCATCGCTTTCCCTTCCCTTCCCTCCCTATACATTTTCCCTTCCCCCCTCCCCTCCGCTTTTTCCGTCCATTGGGTGAAATAAACCAGCATAAAGTGTCTTTCTTCTGCTGATGTTGCGTCAATTGCTTTCCCCTCCTTAAATTTTCTCACATCCGTTCATTCACCCTTTTCTTTGTTTAGAATTTTATGGGTGTTTATGCAATGCCAACTAATGGGGAAGTGCCAAAATATATGAAAGTAAATACAAAAATAGGCGAGAATTATGTAGGAGAGTTCCGACAATCGAAAGTAGCGGCGAGTGGGGGAAAGTTGAGAAATTAGCAGGGGGAGGGGGAAAGGGAGAGACGGAAGGAGGGGAGGAGATAGAATTGGGAAAAGAGAAGAGAGATATGACTGAAAGTTGAGGGGAAATGGGGAGAGAAGAGAGAAGGATCGGGAGGGTATGAGTAGAGAGGAGAATGGAAGGGGAAAGAAATAAGGGAGAGGGAGAAATGGGGGATAAGAGGGGGGAAAAAGGGAGGGGACGAAAGAGGGGACGAGCGGGGGAGGAAATAAGGGAGGAGGAAGAGAGAGGGAGGAACGGGGATGAGAGGGGGGTAATAAGGGAGGAGACGAGAGAGGGGATGAGGGGGCGGGAATGAAATAGGGGAGGAGGAGGAGAGAGGGATGAGGGGGGCGGGGTGAGGGAAAGGCGGCAAAGCATTGTCCTTAATCAAAAAATACAATAACAACAACCGAAAAGGACTTCCCAACTTTTTCAACGCCATTTCTCATCGAATTATTAATTAAACAATTCCTAAATTTAGAATTGTGAACTAATGATCTCCGCCATGTTGCGCTTTTTGAACGTTCCAATGCCACAAAAACAATGCCAAACAATTGAGTTAACAGACAACGAAATTGGAATGTCTTTCCTGCCAAATTCAATTTTGTTTTATTTTTTCTCAGATGTCTATTAGACTAATAAAGTGTAATAATTAGTTAGCGGAACGGACAAATGAGTGATCGGACAGAACACCGAGTTTTCAAAAAAAATGTCCTTTTAAAAAGCAACCCAAAACCCACATTGATAATTTTTGGTGCATTTCTATTAAGAACAGGCTAAAATTTCTATTTTTCTTTTTAGAATACGGAAAATTAGCACCTAAAAATCAGGTCTTCTGATCAGAGACACAAAAAGCTTTGGTATGCATGTTCCAGGACCATAAAAATTTATTGTAAAAAAACGGACCGGCGATTAAATCATTACCCCGAAAAACCACTCATAAGCAAAATTTATGGCACTACGACTTTAAATATTTATTTATACATATCATACATATGCGCGATTAACAGGACATATACATCAAGCACAGATCAGACAAAACAGCACATGGGATATATATATATATAATACGATACAATGTGTACATATGTCTGTGGGGGCATACAACAGGACAATTATACAATACAATATTACAACAATACACGTGTTTGGGATATACATTGGATTTTCATGTCACTAAACGGCACAGTTTCGACATCGATATCACTAAGAGTCCTCCGATGAAGACGATGATGCGTCGGAAGTTTTGTCCTCAGAAGTGGCGTCCGCCGAAGTCGAACCTCCCGAGCCAGATCCAGAGCCCGATGCTGAGGACGATGCCGAGCTGGAGCCGCTGTCGGAAGTCTCAGTGGTCCCAGCTTCGTCGGTCGTCTCCGTCGTTTCCTCGGTCGTCTCTTCCGTGGTCGCCGACTTCTCCTCTCCTCCGCCGGTCTCCGCGGCTCCCTCTTTCTGCTTCTCCTCCGCTGCCGACTCGCCTTCCTCTTTCTTCTCCTCCTCAGCTTTGTCGCCACTGTAAAAGAAAAGCAACAATTTTGGTTGAATGCACCAAATCCGCCCATTTTGCTCACCCCTCGTCCTCCTTTGGCTGTTCATCTACCACTTGTTCAGCAGGCACTGTCACGCCGACACCAGCAGGTGGAGTCTCCTTTCTGAAATGGGGCAAAAACCGTTATTCCTCTTACAATTGTTGACAAATCAAATCGGACTTGTCGTCCTCTCCCTTCTCGACATCGCCATCAGCTGCTCCTTTGGTTTCTTCGTCTTCTTCTTCGTCGCTTGCCGCACTCTTTGGCTTCATGAACAGGAGGTAGATGAACGCGCCGATGACAATGACCAGCGGAACCAACAAAATGAAGGTGAGCGTATTATATGCAGCAGGTGCGCTTTCGCCGTTCTTCTCCGCTGCCAGCGACACATCGAGCGTACAGAGCAGCAGCACCAGCGCTGACGACACAAGGCGAAGCGGAAGAGGTCGGCGACGGAAAGGCGTTGTGTTGACGCTTTTCATCGTTGGTGGTGTGAAGAATTTGTTGCTTGTCGAAGGCCGATTCTGCAAAAAAAAAAAAGGGAGTGTGAAATGGGAAAAAATAAAATCTGAAAAAGAAAACTTACAAAATATTACAGCGGATGATACGCTTTGAGAAAAGGGCACTTGGGAGTAGCGAATGTGAAAGGGAAGGGAAAAAGCATCTGCTTTTATATCCAATGAACTGACACAGAGAATTTTTCTTCCATCACGGATTTGACCGATTGTATGGGGTGGGTATAAAAGGGTGGCAAATATCACATTCAACCAATTTCTTTTTTTTATTTTTTCCATTATGTTTTTGCTCGGCTCCACAGACGCGCAGCGGCGACGGCACCGACAATTCTATCACAACTTTTTATAACTGTTGTCAAATCGCTTAAATTGTGTTATTTGCCAGCTTCAAAACATGAAGTCTTAGAATGACACCAATAGAAAAATAGAAAAGATTATCTGAAAAACTATTAAAAACAAAAAGCAAATTTTTATACTAATTTTTGGCAGAAGCGTCAAACCAAGTTAAAAACATGTTTTTCGTGCGTTTCAGGCCTCCTACATTCCAGAAAAAAATGGATTCTATATTTTTTCGAACCTTTGAAAAATCTCAGGTTATTTAAGCACAAAGAAATTTATACAAAATTAAAACAAAGAAATAAATGAGGACAACAAAAGCGAGGCAATTGAAAGACCCGTACAAATTATTATGATGGACGAAGGAAAGTTATGATGGATGGATAGAAAAAGGTAAAACAACAAAGGCAAAAGGAACAAAAAATGGCAAAAAGTGATCGAAGAAAGCAATCCAATCCATCCATCAAAAGTAATTAAGAAAGAATTTGGGAATGATTAAATCAGGGTTTCGATCTCAAAATTTTGAAAATCCTCATTTCAGCCATAAAAAATCCTCATTTGCCACTAAAGTACCTCAAAAAAATCCTCATTTAGAATTAAAAATCCTCATTTTTTAAAACATCATAAAATTGCGAACAAAATCAGTCAACTGTAATATTTTGCGTTTGAAACAATCATGGCGCCTATCAGCGCCGCCGGACCTGTTTTTCTTAAAAAATTGGCCGAAAAATCGCAAAATTGGTAATTTTGGTAAAAATCTATAACAATCTCATTTAAAACCACCAAAAATAAAAAAATTCTATTGTTTTAATAAATGGATAATATCTTAAATTTTTTACTTTTAAATTGCTTTTTTTTGTGGCGCGGTTTTTTCCAAAAAAACTTTTTGGGAACGTTTGGAGGAGGTTCGGCAGTGCCGATAGACGCTGCCGGAAATTTTTTTGAGATTTTGAGTGCGATTTGTTAACAGATTTTGTCAAAAAAATTATTTTGACTGAGGATTTTTCGAAAAAAGGTTTAAGATCGGAAGAAAAAGTTCGAGCATTTTGCCAAATACACTTAATTTTTCAAAAAATCATGCGTTTTTGTCACTTTTTTATAAAAAGACCACAAAAATCCTCAAATTTCTCAAAAGACCACAAAAATCCGCAAATCCTCATTTTCCAAAAAAATCCTCTTTGACCCTCTAAAAGACCACAAAATGAGGAAAAATCCTCAGATATCGAAACCCTGGATTAAATGAAAGAAAGGACAATCGAAAAGAAATAAAGCACCGAATTTTGGGGTTATCCCTGAGTTTGCTGGGCATTGCAAGTGAAGAAGAAGGGCATTTCCTCTTTTTTCTTCCTCATCCCTTATAATTGGACATTCTCTCTCCTCTTCCTCTTTCTCCTCTTCTCTCTTCTTTATCATTCTTCTCTTACTCTCTCTCTCTCTCTCTTCTATATTCCTTTCTCTCTCTCCTTTTCCCTTTATCTTTTGGATGTTTTCTCTTTCTCCTCCTCCTCCCCTCCTCCTCTTCTCTACTCTCCTCTTCCATTGTCTTCCTCCCCGTCATTGTTTTCCTCATATCCGTCCGCATAATCTAATGCGTCTGATGGGCTGTCATAATGCTCCATATTTGTTCCATTGCTTCTTCTCCCTCGCATGTTCAGCAACGGCGTTCGGTGCATTGGCGGAGGTGGCGGATTTTCTGTAAAAATAAAACAATTTTTGAATTTTAAAAAGGGGCAGGTGTCCATCACCTCCTCCTCCTCTGCTCGCTTTTGGGATCAGTCTGAACGGCTTCGCCCTGTGCACCGGCTTCATGGTCAAATAGTCCGTCGACTTTCCCTCGTCCTTTCCCTTTCCGTCGCTTCTCCCGTCGTCCCGCGTCGTTTTATTCGTTGTCCCTTTCTTTGATGAAGTCGCTTTTTGTTTTTGTGTATCTGCGGCTGCTGAACATGCGCGATCAATCTGAAAATTGAAATGGCATTTATAAATTTCAACTCGCTCTCTCCCCCTCCCTCCCTCTCTCTTTCTCTCTCTCTCTCTCTCTGTCTCCCCCTCCTCCCCCTCCCTCCCTCCCTCTCTCTTTCTCTCTCTCTCTCTCTCTCTCTCTCTCTCTCTCTCTCTCTCTCTCTCTCTCTCTCTCTCTCCCCCTCCCTCTCCTCTTCTCTATCATTTACCTTTCGTCCATAACTTTCATTTTGTCTCTGTCCGTTCTGCTGATTTTGTTCCCCGTTTTGTCTTTCGGACGAATCGCGAGGCGGCGGCAATGGCGGAGTCTGTGGTCAAATTGGCATCACTATTTGGCTTGTGCTTATGCATAAATACCTTTGCCAATTCGACCCCTTTCATTTTGTCTTCCCCTGCGGTGTTTTTTCGCTCGCCAATTGGCATCGGTCGAACTTCGACCTGCCAAATAAAATACAGAAAGCAACTACCTAATTAATACGTTACAGTAGGAAGGGCGCTGTTGTGGCCATTGGCACTTCGGCGGTGGTGGCGCGGAGGCAAAGGAGGAGGGGGGCGGTCGGAAGTGCCTTGTCCGGGTGCTAAAGAGCATTTCGATAATTTTGTGGAGTTTCAAGCATCGATGGCCAATGCCAATCCGTGCCTGCCGTCTCCCTCGGCACCAGAGGGTTGCTCGCCGGGTCCTCGCCGCCCTTGTGGCAGTCTCTGCTCACCGCCGTGCCCCGCCCAGTTGGGTGGTGTTGCGCTGCGCTCGTCGTGCCGTTCCTCGGCTTCTCCTCCGTCCCCCGCCCCTTTTTCTTTCTTCGATTGCGCCGTTCATTCATTTCGTTTGAATTTTGGCGTTTCGATTGACAGAAAATCACCTCAAATTGGTTGTTTCTTACAGATTTTTATTTTCGAATAAATCACCATAAATGCCGTGCAAAACAAAGTCAGCAGGCAAATGGCCACCAAAAGGGCCAATTGGGGCGCGGTGATCGCCGCCCAAGGGAAGTCCGACCCTCCGGGGGATACGTCGCCGTCCCCCGCCTCCCTCTCTTCCGATGCCAATTCCGTTGGCACAATGTCCGTGCATAAACGCCCGCTAAATCCATTGTCACTGAAATTGAAAATGGTCAAAATGAGGAAAGGAAGGCGTACCATTGGCAAACGAAAGAATTGCTTTGCGGCTGCCGCACGCATTTGCCGTTTGGTCCGCACGACGCCGTCACACAAGGGTCCCAATCGCCACGAAGTTGGCACTTCTTTAATAATTATACTCTGCTAATTTGGTTATTCAAAATGTCCCACTTTTCCGGTGAGTCCGGGAGGGCACGAGCAATGGAAATCGCCGTACAAATTGTGACATGGAATTCCACCGGGACACGGCTTTGACGCACACGCATTCAAATCAATCTCACAACGGGCACCGGTGAAGCGTTGGGGACAATGGCAAGTGAACAACGGCGAGGAACCATTTTTGGAGAGGGAAAAATCACCGACGGCGGGGGACGGAACGGAGGGAACGCATTGACCACCGTTTTGGCAGGGAGCACTAATTATTAGTTAATTACATTTGTATTTATGAGTATTTATTATACTTTTGTCATGCGTTCAATTGTTAATTATTTTATTAATTTTTGGAATTGTCCGTTTTTTTCCCTTTTGGCCATTTGTCCACCTTAAGCATGGTCCCAATGTCCTCTCTTCACATCCAATGGCTGCGTTGAACATTCTGAAGCCTTGGCCCGTCTTAGGCAACTCCGCTCCGTCCATGCTAATTCGGCCGATACACCCAACCATTCCATCGGCCATTTGCACTCGCAAATCGTCCGCTGTCAGTGCCAATTTGGCCCCCTCTTCCTCTGCTGTCAATGGCATTTTGTTGATTGCCGTGCTATTGAACGCTTCGAGGAATTGGCGCTGATAAACTAGCGAAGGTTCGACTCGAGCGCCGAACAGAAGCAAATTGCTATGGGAGAAAAGGTTGAGCACATCACTGCCCGCCGGACTCGTCCCTTCCGCTCTGATCGGCAGAATTAATTCGATTTGAATTTAATTTTGGCAAAATGCCTGAATTTGTCGTCGAGCGTCAGTCGAGTCAATCGTCCGATACGCAAAATTTGAATTTGGTGCCATTGTCCGTCGTCGACCCGCGCAACACCAATTTTAACAATTCCGTCGCCGGTGCCACAATCCCACGAGTATTGGACCTGAAAACAACGTCAATATACCTTTTTAAAGCTTCAAATGACCATTCCGTGCTCAATTCGCAGCATTTGGTAGTCATTAAGTCCCTTTCCGAACATTAAAACGGCGCGCGGACTGACAGTGCGAAAATCAATGGCCAATTCCATGCGACTCTCAACGGAAAGGGCCACGCGCAACTCAAAATAACCGCTGCCAAAAAGAGAAATAGCCTCGCGATGGCGATGGCATTGGTCGAACGAATTCTGCATAAATTTTTCGATATAATTGATTAAATAGAAATGTCAAAAACGACTGAAAATGCCGAAAATACCGAGTCGCAAATTCGGTCTGAGCAGGCGGTCCCGCGGAAGCCCGGCGGACATGCGCAGGAAAAGCCGATGTTAGCCGCGGGGGAAAAAGGTGAATGCGTGGAAGGGACGCACAGTTCGACCCTTTTGCACAACTCTTTCGAGCATTTATTGGCCTTAATTTAGCTTTGCTTTTCCTTTTCGACCTTCTCCACCGGAATGTCGCATTTGATCCCCGCATATCCCTGACGACAAATGCACTCGAAGGAACGGACGTGCGAAGGGCCCACGAAAACGGCGGAGGAGCCGGGCGATTGGAAAGTGCCGGGGCGGCCGTTGTCCATCCAAAGGCGGTCGCGACATTCGCCACGCAAGCAGGTGTCACGACGACACAGCTCAGTGATTATGGACAGCACCTGCAGAGGATCACCAAAACATTAATTGATGTTGGGGATGCCTAATTAATTAATTAGTCAGCCGTGGCAAATTGCCCAAGCGGTGCTTTCGCTCGCCTTCAGTTCGGGCATTTCCTTCTCCAATTGGCCAATTCCGGCCTCCAACCGCTGCTTCACATAGCTCGGCCGATGGTATGGCATTGGCCCGACCGTTCCGTCGCTTCGCTGCACCACCAAAATGAGGTCGAGCAGAGAATTGGCCGTTGTCGGCACATTGCTTTTGCCGCTTCTCCGCTTTCTCTTCGCGTGCCGTGCAATAAATCCCTTTTCGACGAATGTTTCCAAATCATTTTGCAGCGAAGCAAAGTGAATTTCTTGCAAAGAAAGAATGAAAACGCCGCTCTGTTAAATTAATTGGTTCATTTAATGCTAATTAGCCTAAAGTGACTAATTTTTGACCGACCGTTTTGACTGAAAGAAGTCGCGCAACAATTTCCGAAAAACGGTGCATAAAATTGCTGACAAATTTCTCGGCACCGATTCCTTTCAATCGGATGGTCAACGAATTGTCCATTTTCTCTTGATCGATTTTGACCACATCCACAGTAATCGGAGCATTGGTAATGAATTTTCCATCAGTCACTGACACATTTAGACGAAAAATCCCGGACAAAAGGTCACCGGAGGCGACCAATTCGCCATTTTCGGGATTAACCGAAAATTGAAGCTGCTTTTCATCAGAAATAGAGAAGCGGAGTCGATCAGTCGGGTCACGGTCAGAAGCAGTGATCCTTCCCAAAGGTCCGCCCAAAAATTCGCCATGGAGTGCCATCAAATGGACGAACAGCGGACGGACTTCAGGTGCATGGCGCGATTGGGGAAGGACGCGGATTCGCAATTGGCACGGCACACTGGCCAAGCCACCGGCATCGAACGCGCGAATCTGTGAAATTGAAAAAAAGGGGAAAAGTGGAAATTATTATGATGGAAAAGCACTTGGAAATGGAAAAGTTGTTTATTATCGAATTCCAAAGGTTGATCCGTGATCAAATTCAGCAGAGAATCGACTGTAAATGCCTCCGCCCCTTCGCCGGTGACTTCGACTCGGAACGGCGCGGCATTTCCCTCGGCGGAGTCGGCGTCGATGACCGACAGAGAGAGTACGGTATGGCCGGGGGGCACTCCTTCAAAAAGGCGGGCGATGGCACTTTTTTTTTGTGTTAGCCCAAATCGTTGGTCTGATCAGTCCGACCTTCCTGGACCAATGCGCTCAATTCGGTGCAGTTTCCAATGCGCGGCGCATTGTCATTTTCGTCCCGCACTTTCACTCGCACTTTCGTCCGATTTTCCAGCGGCGGTTCGCCTCCGTCCCGCGCGAGGATGGTCAATTGGAAGAAGCGATCTGAAAAATCAGAACAAAAAGTGAACTGCCATAGAATGGGAGAAGAATGCCTCTTCCGATGCGTTCAAAATCCAACGGAGTGCCAATTGAAAGCCATCCGTCATTTTCATCCAACAAAAAATGGGCGGACAAATCCGAAAAATCCGTCGAAGGTTGTTCGCTTTTGTCACTTTTATTGCCGACCAATTCGATTTCCTCCAGTGAATAAGAGACGCGTCCAAACTGTCCTCTGTCAGCATCTTCGGCAAATAGCTAAAAATGCCAAAAACAAATATATTTATTTCTATTTTTAATAAATGCCTTCAAAATTTTTGTGCCGTTCGGTGCGTTTTCGCCAACTTCCACTTCATAAAACGACCGTTCAAAGGCCGGCGCATTGTCATTGATGTTTATGATCTTGATAAGCACAAGCGATGGTTGAGTAAAAATAGGGGGAACAACGGAAATTGAAGACGGAAAAGGCGCGGAAGGAAAAGCGACAGAAGGAAGCGATTGTTGTGCCAAGACGAAAAAGTGCCAAGCGGAAAACTGAACGGGGAAAAGGCAAAAAATGGGCGAAAATAAAATTTATTGGTTTTTAGCATTGACGAAGCTCGCCTTTTCCGCGTCAATTGGTGCCACGCAACGAATTAAGCCGGAATGAGCATCAATCATAAAATGCGACTCGAAGGGAGAAAGAAGCCGAAATTTGGCACTTTTGAGGGGAAAACGATTGGAAAGCGACGGGAGGAGGGGGGCCGAACTGTTGGGGAGAAGAACGGGGGAACCTAAAAGTGAGCGAAGTCCAATTAGAGCAAGGAAATTGTAACAATAAAAGGGTACGAAACACTTGCCGGGCTGACAATTCTCTGAAATTGTGCCGAAAAACTCTCTCCGGTCGAATCGCGGAAGAATGGGCAAATTGGGGAGAAGCTGAAATTGGTGGCTTTGAATGAAGCGCACTTTGAAAAGCACCTGCACAATTAGCGGAACAATGCCAATTCGCTTCTCTTCTCCGTCCAAATTCGTTTTTTTTCAATTCAATCGAACAATTAAAAGTCTCTTTTTCCATTATTAAATTTCTAAATTAAATTTGGAATATTTCGCCTTTTTTTTGCCTTTGCCTTGTCAAAGTGATTCGTCCCGTTGCGAAATGAATTGCCAATGAATGAGCAGAACATTCTCCGTTCAGAGCAAAGAACACGGACGAAGGTTTAATTGCCGACGAATTTGCGCTAATTAGTGAAAATGTGTCATTCCTTTGGCATTTTGCCATACCTTTCCATCGCTTCGCTTCTCCGATTCGATTGGCGCTTTCCTTCCCCTCCAAAAATGACTTCTCCCAATTTTCCACCCAATAAAATGGCATTTCTGTGCACAAAATTCATTTTCAGTTCGCATTCGCTCCATTTGGCGTTCTGTTCCAAAGTGTCCGTTGCTCGCACCGTCAAAATAACCTTCAAAAATTGGTTCTTTTGTTCATTTTTGAGCTTCTCTCCCTCTAATTCGCCTCATTTAAATTAGTTGGCACTTCCTTGGCCAATTTCAATTCGCCTGTGGTGCCATTCAATGAGAATAATTGCACTTCGTTGCCAGAAAGAAGGGAATAAGTCAGCTAAATTCACATTTTAATTAGCGGGCAATTAAATTGATTAGCCAATTCACTAATGACCTGTCCAAATTCTCCATTTTCCGAATTGATCGCCTCAAAAATATGAAGCAAAGTGCCAACCGAAAAGTTTTCGTCAATTTGTAAACTCTAAAAATATTATTTTTTATTTTAAAATAATTTTGTCAATTTGGCACTTTTTCTTGGTTTTCTCCGTCACACGAAATAAATTGCGGTGCCTTTTCCTTTTCCACTTTCCGATTCATCTTCAAAATGGTAAAGTCGGCAGCATCAGCCGACTTAAAAAGACTGGCCGAAATGGTCAAAGTGAAAGGAGAAGCGAGTCGCTAAAAAGGTTAATTAGCTAATTAATTAATGAGGGAATGATTTGCCTCCGGCAATGGACGTGCCAAAATGACATTTCCGCTGGAAGGGTCGACGCGGAAAACTTCGGCAGTTGCCGCAATGTCATCGGAAGAATGAAGCGAATATTGGAGGGGCGAAATGCTAAAAAATAATTAAAGAAAAACCGAAATTGCAATTGCATTACCGATCGTTTTCCTCTTCTTTGTCATCGGACATTTCCAATTTGGCATTTGCTTGGAACAGCACAAATCCAACAGGGAGATGAGTGCCCAACTCGACCATGGCCAGGGATTGCACAAATTTGGGCCTCAATTTGCCTCCCGGTGAGTTTTGCCGAATATGCACATTAATCTGTCAGTGAAATGCCGTGTCCCCTCCCATTGGATGCCAATGCCATTCTCCACCTTGTCGTTGATTGTGTCCACCCCGTCGGTGACGGAAAAGAGCACCACCAGATTCCGTGCCATTAGCCCGTCGCCTGTCAGCAACGGATCAGCAACAATAAGTTCTGCTCCGGCGTCGACTCGTCGGAATGCAAATGGCTCCCTTTCGTCTTGGCGTTGGTTTTGGCCTTCTGCCGGCGTTGTCGAAGTGATCGTCCACCAGAGGGGATCTCTGTCCGCGTCCTCTGCCCTCACAATGCCCACCACCGTCCCCGGCGGCGCTTCTCCCGGCACTTCCATGTGTCCGCCACTCGTCCCCCTCCAATAAATGAGGCGCTCTGTTCGAACTTCGAAGTCTTCCTGCTCGCCCCAAGGCGATCAGTCGAACGGTGGCATTTGCCCGCAGGGGAGGGACTCCACCGTCCTCGGCCCAAACGGTTGCTTCGAGTTCAGTGCCCGCGCCCAACGGTTCTTTGGCAAAAAGGCGTCCCCGCTCGTCCATTTGGACTTTTTCGTCCCCACGGTCCATCCAAAATCGAAGTTTTGATCCGACAATGTCCGCGTCATTGGCAATCACTCGGCCGACCATTCCCTGTCGATCCGCCGGAATGGCAAAGTGCGCAAAATGACTGAGTTCAAAAGCGGGCGCATTGTCGTTCAAATCGGAAACAGTGACAAAAACGGTCGCAGTCGAGCAGAGTTGGCCCTGGTCACAAGCCTGGACGATCAATTCGTGTTCGGACTGAGTCTGACAAAAAATCCATTTTCTTTTCTTTTTTTTTGGGGGGGGGGGGAGAATCCGGCACCTCTCGGTCGAGTCGGCGTTTGCTGGTCACAATGTATCCCGAGTGTTCATCAATTTGGAAATACGCTTGCGGATTGCCCCTCAGAATGGAGTATCTCAGCCGATCACTCTGCTGACTCGGCTTCGCCCACTGATCGTCGCCGTCTGTGGCCTCCACTTTCAATACCACCTAATCAAAACCTTGTTGATTGATGTCAATTTATATAATCGTAGTGCCAGATATGAGGACTAGGCCCTTTTGAAAATGAGCACTTACGGATTTTGCAGTTTTTGAGGGTTTAATTTTCAAAATTTTCCCAGTCAGAAATCGCATGTTGAGGTTTTTTTTGCGAATTTTAATTATGAAATGGGATTTTTTAGAGCTCGGTTGATGATCAAAAACATGATCTGGCATCTCTGCATTAATGCCGTTTTTGCCTTATTTTCCTCCGAATTCTCCGCAATTCCAATCCGATAAATTGGCTGAGAAAACAATGGCAGTCGGTCATTTTGGTTCAGCACGCGGATAAACAGCTGAAGATGGGCGCGAAGCATTCGGCCGATGGCACTGAACGGAGTGTCTTCGGCACGGACAGTCAGCCAATAGTGCTGTTGCAGTTCGTGATCAAGTTCTGCAAATTATATATTTATTTGCTGATCACTCTCTCTCGGGTTTGTTGTGTTACTCACCCTTTTTCGTGCTGATCACTCCCGATTTGGGGTCGATTTGAAAGCAGCAAAGTCCGTTGCCGGCGACCAGTCGGTATCGAACAGCGGCCCCTTCGGGGTCCTCGGCATGCACTCGGATCACTTCGGTGTGCGCCGGCGCGTTCTCTTCCACGTTCGCCTCAAGTGCCATGGCGTTGAATTGAGGCGGAAACGCATTCTCTTCCACATCTTCGAGCAGAATTTGGACCTTAAAACTTTAAATAAATCGAAATGGGAGAAGAAAAACGAACTTGGCAAGGCTTAACGGCTTCAAGCGGCGGTTTTCCCATGTCTTTTAGCCGGACACTCAAATTGTATGTCGGACGCTGCTCAAAGTCAAGTGGAAGGCCGGGGAGGTCCAAAAAGAGGCAGCCAGTCTCGGCATGAACTCGGAACGGCCCGTTGGCATCGGATTGTGCCAATTCGAAACGGATTTGGCTGTTCGAAGTGCCAAACTCATCCGAATCATATGCATCCAAACAGCCGACCTTGGGAATGTAATTGACCAAAAAATTGCTGAAAGTGCCCACTAATTGCCCATTAGGCGCGTCTTCCGCAACGGAAAAGCGATGCGTTTCCTTGCCGCATTGGGGCGCTTCATCGTTTTGGTCCGTCAGAAGAATGGTCAGATTGGCAAATGTCGCGCGGGAGGGCGTGCCCCGGTCCAATCCCATCACGGGCACAGTGACGCAGTCGCCCAACTCCTCCCGGTCAAAAGAGCGCTCCGCCCGGACCAGTCCCGAATCGGGGTCCACCGAGAGAAGGTCCGTCTCAACCGCAAGTCGAAACTCGACGCGCCCATTTTTACCCAAGTCGCCGTCCGACGCACGGAGTTGGAGCAGTTCAATGCCGGGTGAATTTCCCTGACGAAATGCATTTACACCAAATGAATTCCAAATATGTCATCATTTTCAATGAATGTCACAACTTCAGCTAAACTGATGCGGTAGCCGGACTGGTCGAACACCGGCGAGTGCGTGTTGACGTCGCGGATTCGAATCCGAAAATGTTGTCGCGCAGTTTTGCGCTGCTTGGGATGAATTGCCATGTCAGAAGCGACAATTTCCAGCACTGAAACTACCTTCGTTTGTACTGTTGACCTTTCCCCCCCCCCATTTGTGCCATTTGTAAATGCCGTAATCTTTCGCTTCCCCCCCCCTTCTCATTTTTTTGCCTTTTCACTTGCCGTGTTCGTAAAAGTCGTGCCCATTTTGCCCTTTTGCCCCCTCCAGCAGATCGGCCAATCGCGCACTTCGCACAAACACTCGGCCGCTGAATGGTTCCACGTCAAAGTGTCCTTCGCCGTCGTCCATCGTAAAATATTGGACAATTGCGTTCGGTCCAAAAGAGTCCTCGTCTTCGGCCACCACAGTTCCAATGGTCTAAGCAAAATGATTATCCGTCGTCCAATTAATTATCATTTTGCCCTTCTCACCGTCCCAATTGGCGCCGTCTCCAAAATCTCCCCCAAAAAGCGTTGTTCTCCGACAAATTTTGGCTGAAAATTGTTGTCCATTTCACAATCGCTTTGCAACCATTCCGAATTTTGTGCCAATGTAAGGGAGGAATTTGATGAGTTGTCCCGAATTAGTGAAGTGTGTTGGAGGATGACCAATTGGAGTTGCGTTTGGAGTTGGAAGGGCCAACCGCGATCAATGGCCAAAACACGAATGATTAGCTGATCAGCAGAAGAGACACCCGCAGGGAAGGACCAATTGCGGACGAGACGAAGCTGGAAAAGCACAGCTTACTGATGATGCATTCCAATGGAATTTAACCAAATGGACACCCCTTCCCCCTATTTACCCCCCCCCCCCCCAAATTCCACCTCTCCCGTCAATGAGTCAATGTCGAACATTCCCTGCGCATCCTCCGCCATTTTGTAAATCAGTTGACCGTTTTCGCCCTCATCTTCGTCCGATGCGTTCGCTTGCCAAATTATTCTGTCCAACGAAGTTTCGGCCTTTAGCTGCTTCTCAGACAATTCAATGCGATGGCCGAGAGGAATTTGGACGAATTTTGGGCAGTGAATGTTGGCACGGCGAAGACGAAGCTGAGAAGAGGGAGGGATTGTGGAAGGGATTTGAATGGCACCTGAAGGCTAATAACAGAGGGGGACTGAATGTGCTTGTGCTGTGCCATCACTGTGACATTCCAGCGGCGCACTTTCTTCGTCCGATCGGAGTTCAGCGACTTGGCAAGACGAAGTTGGCCCGATCGATCGTTCAGTCGGAAGGGAAATTCGGTGTCATTTTGCTGAAGGAGCTTAAATCTGAAATGGACAGATTGTTTCGTGCTGCTGTCGGTGGCTTTTGTTCATAAAAAATCTCACAAAATTTCTCTTCTGTCCTTTGGCCAATTTGTCACGGCAACGAATTGCCAAATGAACGCCCCCACGGGCAATGACTCATTGACATCGATCACTTTCGGCACTTCTTCCAGCCGAAGGTCCCTTTTTGATGGGTCCGCCCAAACTTCGACCGTTTCTTCGCCAATCTGTTCTTTTTTTCCGCTGATTTTGTCAGAAATTCTATAAATCAATCTAACAATTAATTTATACAGCAGTAATTTGCTTGTTTCCTGCCTGTTAATTATGAGTCGAATTTGCAATTTTTCTTCGTATTCCTTCTCGGGAAAAGGGGGACAAATCCAAAGGTCGATTTCCTCCGCACTGATCCTTTCCAACCACGCGCAATTTATGACATTTGGTGCGTTTTGCCGGGGAGAAATGTCCAAAATGATTGAATCGGCGTCGGAGTGATTAATTCGGACGGTGCCAATTTTGGTGGGTTCGGAAAGGAAAGGGCCGAACGGAAGAAGCCGAAAGGAGAGCTTAATTGAAGCAATGCAATTAACTAATGAATGGGTCGCAATTCGATTGGGCACTTTTGGCTTTTCCGCTTCCTTTCGTCTGATCACAATTTGCACTTTCGCTTTGTTTCGAATGGATGCGACGGGATTTGGACTCTCCGCGCCTTCGGCCGTCCGTTGTCCATGTCGAAAGAGTCGCGACGCGCGGTCCTCAATTAGCACCTCCAATTGCAATTCACTCTCGAGGATTTGTCTGTCGGCGAAATTCAAAGGGGCAAAGTTGCGCAGCCAACCGGTCATCGGCTCTGAATGCCGAAGTCAAATGAATTGGGGAACAGGACCACGGGGGATTGATCAGACCGATGAAGAAAAAGGAGGAGGGAGTGATCAGAGAGTAGCTCAGTGCCCCGTTCAGTCCCTCGTCCGCGTCGAATCCCTCCACCCGAAGTAATCGTTGGTGAAGCGGCACGTCGTGGTCAACCTCCACCCGATAGGAAAGTTCCTTGAACATCGGCGGGTTGTCATTTTCATCCAACACGCGAAGATGAACCTGAAAAGAGAGCGACGGACAAATGGTCAATGATCAATCGGTTAAAAGGGCGAGCAAAAGCTGATCAAACAGTCCAATCACTGCGCGGTTCGCCGTTTGCCATTCTTACCGTCGCCGATGTTTCCATTGGATTTGCCCTTTTACGCTTTGCGGTCGCCCGAATTGTGAAGGTGAATTCCGCCTGAAATCACCAGTTGAATGAATGCCTGATCATGCGCTCCCCGTTCGCTTTGATTACTTGCAATTCCCTGTTTAATACGTCCATTTGATCGCGATGTTCCAAGTGCAAAAAGGCGAAATTGCCCATGCGTTTGGCCGACGTAGTGAAACGGGCGCTTTGTTTGTCATCCCCCTGAAATGAGAAAGTCGAAAAGCGGTGTCCTAAAATGCTACCAAAATGCGAAAAGTGATCTGATTGTATCCCCGGGGCAGCCAAACGCCGACCATTTGGGCATTTGCGGGGTTTGAGGCGACTGCCCGTTGGCCTAAAGACGCAAATTATGAAAAGGAAAAGCAAACGGACGCAATTAACCAATGGCATTTTCGTAAACTGTCAAATTATAAGAAGCAGCAGTGAAATGAAATTCGATGGGAGTGGCGGCAGTGGGAAAAAGCGAATTTAAACGTCGGTGGCGGCCACCGATGGACGGATCGGACGCAAAAGCGAAACTGCGAATTGGGCGATCTTTAAATGCACAGATCAATGGCCAATTTGAATTTGGATAATAAACAAATCGGACGAATTCGGTGCCGATGCCGCGGAAAAGGGGCGGACGGAAGGGACGGACCAATGGGAGGGAAAAGCGAAGTGAGCAAAAGGGAGACGAACAACGGGGAGAAGCGGACGGTGCTGCTGCTGATGAAGCGGACCCACTGCATCTGATCGTCGCCACTTCCATCGTTTTTTAACTTTTGCCTCCCCAAATTCATTCCTCAGCCGAAGGGCACTTTTTGCGGTTGTAAATGCGGCACATAAATAAATATGCGAAAAAGATGAAATTTAAAAAAATTACTAAAAGGAAGCGATCGTAAAATGAATGTTGGAAAAATCTCGACCAAATAATTAGTTACAAGAAACAGTACTACAGTATTCCCTCTCTTTCATACCATACCGTATTCTGTTAATGGTTTCCATACTGTGATCGATTGGCCTAATATTTCGGTGATAATTGGGCAGTTCCTAATTGTGCAATAAGTGTTGTGCTTCTGCGGAGTGTTCGCTATTCAATTAGCCTTTCTCTGTGTTATGCTTTGAAATGGACAATCACAACACCAACAAAGCAAAAATTAATGAATTGCTATTAGTTTTCCATTTGTCAGTTCATCAAATTTGGCAAAATGAGGCGAAAGGGACGGAATTGGGGAGAAAGTCGGGGGGGGGGGGGGGGGGGGTGGTTTAGAAAAATGGTAAAAATAATAATTTAATATTGGGTTTTTTTATTCGATTTTTTTGCATTTCCATCAATTGTTTGTTATTGTTGCAAATTCACATTTTGACTAAAATTGTAATATTTTGTTGTTTGTTCCGCCAATAATTGATTTGATAATGCTATTTAAATATATTTTGAATTAATTAAAGAAATTAATGCAACAAATAAATAAATAAAAATGTGACAATAATAAACAAAATGGCGGTGAAATTGGAAACGAAAGGAAAAAGAAAGAAAGGGTCACACAATTCGACGAGAGGGAGGGGGGGGGGGGGGGGGAAAGCCCATAATTATGGGCCACTCTCCGCCGTGCCATGCCGTCTTCTCATGAAGTCTCTCTCATCAATTCAATGTGTTTCTACTGGTGGTGGTGGTTGTTTGGTGTTGTTCGGCAGTGAAGGGACACTTTCAATGAATGGATGAGAAAAAGAGGGAGCAAAAGGAAAGAGGAGAAAAGGGAGAGGGGAAACGGAGGAGAAGAGAGAGAAGAGAGAGAAGAGAGAGAGGTTGGAGGGGGGGGGGGAAAGAAAACGATAGAAAAGGGAAACTGAGGAGGGAGTGAAGGACGTAGGGGGAAAAGAAAAAAGAAACGGGCAAAAGGAAAGATAAATAAATAATTAATTAATTGCCATGCGAGTGATCTGCTGTAAGCTTTAATTGCTTATTAATTTTTTTTTTTTAAAGTAAAGTGTTTATGCCTGCTGCTGAACGTTTAAATTTGCATTTGCATTATTTCTTTGGTTTGGCATTGACCCGTTTCTCCCCGCCCATCGGCTGGCGTTGTGTTTGCTCATTCCCGAAACCTTTGCCATTTACGCAACGTCAACAACTGAGACAGGAAATAAAAGCAAACATTTTAGAAAATGCAAAAGAATTTGAAAATTGGAAAAGGACAAAATTGGCAAATGAAAGGAAAGAGTGACGAAACGAAAGCAGAGACAATGGCATAAAATTAAAATGGCATCAAAAAGTAACAAAAAAAATACAATTATTTAGTGCAAATGGCCAAATGGATGGAGTCACAAGCGAAGGGGCGGAAGGGGAAAAGCTGACTGAGTCCCTTTCCCTTCTCTGGTGGCTTTGAAGGGAGGAAAAGCCGAGGGGTGACCGTTAGACGTTTGTTGGTTTGGTGGAAAATGAATGAATAATGCCTATAATGGGGGGGGGGGGGGGATTAATGGAAAATGAAAGAAAAGGAAAAGCAAAGGAAAAGCGAAGGGAGGGAACGGCGCGGAGGGGACAGAATGTACGAAAATGGAAGAGAAAGGAAAGAGCAACCTTACAACTCATTTGGCAAATGAACTTCTATTAGCGCATATCATTTGGCATTTATACGAGCGAATTGACATTTTAGAAAAAAAATAAAACTTTGGAGGAAGCGAAAGCCTCAACAAATTTGACGGGGAATTTAGCGCATTTGTAGCCAAATACTCAGCCGCATTTTGACCAATGGTCCGTCACTAAAATTAGCGAGGGATTGCGAGATGAGATAAGGCAGAGAGTACGTGCCAATGGCCAAAGCGGCAAAGGCCACGCGATGGCACACGGCCAAAGAAACGCACGCGGAGGGCACCGCCGGAGGGGGAGAGATGGGAAAAGATAGGGAGAGAATGGGCAGAGAATGGGCGAATGAAAAGGGTTTTATTGGAAACGATTGAAAAAAGAAATTGGGAATTAAATTAGTTATAATGAGCAACTAATGGAAATGTTCTCAAATAGCAACAAAACCATGCCGACAATTAAAATGATTGGGAGAATTAATTGATTAGGTCAGCATCGCCCCGCGGGAAAGGGGCGGGGGAAAGCACGCAAAATCGGATTTTTTTTGTTGTTGTTGCGATGGTGGACTGATGATGATCAGGGCTGCCAAAAGTATGCAAAAGTATATTTTTTTCCTGGCTTCTCCATGCTCTAAATAGTACGAAAAACACTTTCTTTTTTGTGTTTGCGTATAAAAATCGGGACTTTTATTTGCATATTTTTGCATATTTCGAGATTTTGCTGCATATTTGCATATTTTGGCTTTTTCTGCATATTTCGTGCATATTTTGCCATTTTTTGTGCATATTTTCCGATTTTTTTGCATATTTTGCCATTTTTCTTGAAATATTTTCCGATCTTTTGCATATTTTGCCATTTTTCGTCAAATGTTTTCCGATTTTTTGAATATCTTGTCATTTTTCGTCAAATATTTTCCGATTTTTTGCATATTTTGCCATTTTTCTTCAAATATTTTCCGTTTTGAATATCCCTTAAGAAAATTTTGGCAGACAATAGGATGAGCTTTAGTGCCGAAAAGCTTGAGAAATTTTTGATTTTCAATAGCAAAAAAAACCGATAAAATTTATGAGGAATAAAAATTTTTTATTGAATTTGCACCCCTAATTTTCAAGTTTTTTTGTGCATATTTGGTGCATATTTTGCGATTTTTGTGCATATTTGGTGCATATTTCACTACTTTATTTGCATATTTATGCGCATATTTTGGCTATTTTTCGTGCATATTTTTGGCAGCCCTGATGATGATACAACAAATGAGTGGATGAATGGGTGGGATTTGGGAAGGGGGGGGGGGGGCTTTGATAGGCGGGCATCCGTTACGGAGATAAAACCAAATAAACGACCAATGCTTTGAGGGAGGCGGGTGCAACTAATTGGTTGAAAAAGGAAAAGCATTTAACACATAAAATGGACTTTCTGGGACAAATTAAACTCCAATGATTTTTATTTTATTAATTGAGAAATGCGTGGTATTAAAATCGTTGATTAATAGTCAATTAATTCCACCCCTGCGGAAAATGTCCTTGGTCAGTGACAATTCATAATCATCTCGCCCAATCCATTCATAATCACCCCCCCCCCCCTCCCCCTCTCTCTTTCATTTAAAGTTTTCGGTTTCTCTTCCGCCTAATTAATCGTTGCATTTTTACCGCAAAATTTCAAAGTATGTTAATAAGAGAAAAATGAAGAAATTAACTTTAAAGGAACAATCCGACGATGGAATGCAAATAATGACACAGAGAATAGAGGGGATCAACAGCAGACGGACGGCCAAATAAAGCAAAAAGTGTGCGGTTTTACACCATTTTTCATCGGCGGGGCAGACGATGGGATCGATGACAAAATTCGAATGGAATTGGAAATGACGACGATTTGATGAGTCATCATGGCCAGCGAAAAAGTAAAACATTGAAAGATTAAATGACTAAATGCAGCAATAAAAAGGCAAATATTGTCATTAAGCATCGCGACAATCCGTAAAATATGGGAAAATAATAATTGCGATTAAATTTAAGCACCAAATGGAAGAATATTTTAACATTTATTGGACGGCAAAGCGAAATGCCAAAACGCGAGGGGAAAAACTTTGGAAGAAATGAATTGGAAATGCGCTCTTTTCCCTTCATTCAATCGATGCTCCTCTCAATTTATATGGTAATTGGTGGGCATTCGTTCATTCCCTGCGGGAAAGTTTCAACCCCACGGCCTCCGGCGATTTCATTCCCAATTTATTCATCACGCCCAAATGGCTCCGTTTAGCGGGGCCGGGCGAAAAGCGAAAAGAATTAGCCTTTGAATGAGCTGCCAAGACGAATAAATACTCATCAAATCAAAAAGCGATGAAATCGTAAAGAAATTATTTAGGGGAAGGAGGGAAAAGGAGGGATTTGAATTGGAATTTATTGGCAAAATAAGAGCGAATTGTCGGCACCGCCGGACCCGAAACTCACTTAAAATTACTAAAATTTTGGCCCATTTTTTGCGATTTTGAATTAAATTTTAACATAAATGGGTCTGCTGCTGCTGGTACCATAGGCGCCACGGGGAAAATTCGAACGAGGCGAGACGAACAACAGCACTGGTTTTTGGCATTTTACGAGAAAAGCGAGAATTTTATGCATTGTTAAGAATTGTGGTCAGAGTGAAAAATTATTTTTGAAATTGGGAAAAGATCAATTTTATTGCTTTTTTTTTAAGCATCTGTTTTTGGGGTTTTTCGGTATTTGGCACTTATTTTTCATTTTTTGGCATTTATTAGGTGCCTATTTTGCGACTTTAATCACCTAAAAATGCGGACCCTATTTAAGCTAAATGAATATTGTCGGATCAATGGGTTGGCCATTGATCACGCAGACAAAAAAGAAAAAGTGAGAATGGGTGGCCAAGAGAAAGAAAAACTGGCCAAAGAAAGGGGAGGGGGCAAAAGTGAGGGGAGAGAGAACAAACAAAAAAATAATAAATAAATAAATAAAAAGGGACGGACAGTGGGAAAATGATATTTTAACAAAATATTATTAAGGGAAAGGAAAAACGGAGAAAGCAAAACACACAAAAAGAGACAAACCACCAAAAGGACGAAGCACAACAAATCATAAAACAGTTCCTTATGAATAATTTGATAAGAGATTAATTACCCCCCCCATTTTAATGGGACCTTTTGCATTTCAAAGGAATTAATTAGTCGACGGGAAAATTCCATTGAAAATTGGAAAAAAAACGGAGAGAGAGAGAGAGAGGCAATGCCTTTTTTGATTTATTAAGAAAAAAATAGCAATTTTAATGGTTGGTGGGTAAAAAGGGAACGAACGCCTGAAGCAAAAAAAGAAGCGATGTTGTAATTTATGTGGCTTAAAAGTGTGAAAAAGTGAGCCTTCGTCACATTGTTCGCCCCATCAATGCTTTTATGGTGGTTTGGATGGAAAATAATTGTCTTTTGGTGGATTTGCTGATCAACAACATCCTCCCCCCGTCCGTTCTCCCTCCCCCCTCCATTTATTTTGCATCTTCAGCAGCACAGTCCAATTCCTCCTCTCCTCCCCCCCCCCCCCCCCGCCGCTGTCGCAGTGACACGGCGTCGGTGTCGGAGTGACCTTCGTCCTCCCCCTCCGTCCCCTCATTCTCTTCGCTCTGTCCGCCTTTAAGCTCTCAAAAAATGCTCTTTCCCCAGGGCATTGGGGGGGGGGGGAGGGAACGTTGGCGTCGTCGCTATTCGTTGTCCTTTGTGGGAGGGCAATGGGAAAATTGCTGGCGGCGGATGGGGCGGGGGACGGGGGGGGGAGGGGAGATGGGTTTTAGTTTTTAGTTTGGGCGAAGATTACGATGAGAAGGGAAATTGGGAGGGCGTGGGGGGGGGAATATTATTAAAATTAAGAAATAAAATTAAATCCGAAATTAAGAAAAAAAAGTATCCCTAAATGAAACTTTTTCAACTCGAAAGGAGTTGGTTAACAAAACGAAAAAGTACATTTGATTAAATTGAAAATAATATTTTTTAACAAGCGAAATAATTAAAAAAATATTTTTTTAATTTAAAATAATTAAAATTAAAATTGAAATGGCCCTGTAAAAGAACCCTTTTGAACAGGGAGACTTTATTGTGAAAATTAATAGAAGATTTTAATTTACTTCATTTGACAAATTTATCAAAATAACTCCAAAATTGGGAAAATTTCACTTTTTATTAAAAAATTTTTGAAAAGAAAAAATATTTATTTAACATTAGAGACCGGACGGGTTTTACCGGGCCGCCCGTCACGGTCCCGTTTTTTACAAAAAATGCCTTCGAGATATTTTTTGGTGCAAAAAATGGATATTTAAAAAATTGTTTTTGAAGGCTTTTCTCATCAAATTGGAGATTCTTGGCAATCATTAGGTATGCAAAATTTGAAGTGGATTTAACATGTAAAAAAAAAGTTTAGCGAAGTAAATTTGGTTTTCCAATATTAGCAGAGATAAAGAAATAATACGCCATTTCTTTGCACTCTCTATTTTTTGGTTCATCTCTCTTTTATTTTTTAAAAGGTAATTTTTTTTTCTTTAAAATCGGAATTTGCACCATTTAAGCAAGAACTGGGTATTTCGTTGGTCTCATCGCCCGACTCTCTTTGTCACCAAAGCCAAAATTTAGCGTTTTGATATCCAATTTAAACTTAGAAAACACACAAAAAAATATTTCCCTAAATTATGCTTTAACCGCCTGGGTGTCGAAATGTCCGAATTTTCTCAGGTGGCAAAATGTCCGATTTTGGCTTAGGTGGCGAAACGTGTGCCGGTGGCAAACTGTCGGCTCGTCAACAACTTCCATATCCATTGAAAAAATTGATAAAACAAGACAAATTTATGCTAATTAAAAGAATGGTTAAGTGGAAAAAGCGTAAGAAGAGCCAACCAACAAAAGTGAATAAATGAATGGCCAACGAAAAGGCCAACTCGGACATTGGAGGAATCGATAAGCACAGAAACGATGGGAGACGATGTTATGGCTGTTGTGGAAGTGGCAGAACGGAGAGGGCAAACCGTCGCCGAACAGTGAGCAGAAGGGGGGGGGGGGGGAGAAGGTCAGCGCAGACGGCGAACATCGATAGAAATGGACAGAAAAAGCGGGGCGGGGGCGGGGTCGACTTGACCCCTCTCCCTCACCGCCCTTTTAAGCCTCACTCCCCTCCAACTGACAAATGAGCAACAACCAGATAAAGCTAAAGACAAAAAGTCACCGCTATACACACCGACAGCTAATAAATTTTTTTGCTCTTTTTTGTCATTTAAAAAGTTTTCAAAATTATAAAGCAATATTTCGCGGCTGTAGCACAGAATTGTGCCCGGTAAAAAACTGCCCAAAATGAGTTTTAATCAATCTCTAATGGACTCTAATCATCATAAAAACGAAAAATCAAAAAACAGTTTAAATCACGAAATTGCAACAAAAATCAGCCAAAAACCTTTTAAATAAAATTTCGAACGAAATTTTGTTCGCTACTATTTTTGCCATTGTTTCAGCATTATTTGGTTCCTTTTAGCTTTTTAGTTCATCTTGGGATTTTTTGTCACTAAAAATCCGCGCCCTATTCATAAATACTAATCCGTGGGGAGGATTTAAAGTCAAAAACAGGTAGGTCCTTTATGATAACATGGAATTTCTATGATTTATGCACGACCGATATTGCCATTTTATTAATATATCAAATTGTATATGTATACAACGACGATGAATATGAATGGGATTTCACAAATATCGAACAAGCGAAGCACAATATATTAATGGGCATACAACATATATATGTTCAGATCACATAAGGAAGGATCACTGTTCACAAGGGGAACATTTAGGAAGCATTGGAACAGACAAAACACAGCAATCGGAAGGGACGGGAATGATCGAAGCAAGGGACGGGTGGGTGTCACAAGACGTCGTCGTGTCATTTCCACGCATCACGGCCTGCCTATTGCTCTGCTTGGCTCGTCAAAATTAATTAGGGACCACAATTATGCACCAATGCTCATCATTGCATTAGCACGGTACTTTGAAAGAAAATGGCATACCGTATTTGCTCTTTTTATATGCCAGTCTCCATTAATCTGCCGTCTCCAATTATATACCCCTTTCTGAGGAGGTTGAAAAATAATATACCATGGCATATAAAAAGAGCAAATACGGTAAGTTATATACACAATTTTTTTGAAAATTTTTTGGGATTAACATTGGCGCCGAAAAAGCCATTTTATATAGGGCACCGAAGTGGCCGCGCCGAAAAGCCCGCGCCGAAGTGCCGCGCCGAAGTGGGCGGTTCCCATGTGGAAGGCGCGCTCTACAGCAGGACGGACCACATCGTTGGAATAACTTAAAATTGGGCGCGGAAAAGCATTTAAACCGGTTTTTGAACCGGTTTAAAACTCGAAAAATTGAGGAAAAAGGTGGCCTCCTGACCTTTTAAAAGGGTCAAACACAGACAAATTGGGTATCATTCGAAAGCTCTTGATGAGTTAAGCCTAAAAATCAGGCAATGAAGTCGAACCGAAGCCATCTGAGCACTGGGACAATCTCAGTGAAAATGGACATTTCAGTATAAAGAAATAACAAATATGATTTTTCTTCTTTTAAACATATATGAAATCATTTTTTGGCCTTGAATACTTATTATTGCGCTAAAAACCAACGCAGACCAAATTAAAGATTCTTGGTATCATTCAATAGCCCTTAAAAGTCTCTATATAAATACCAAGTTTCAAAAAAATTGATCCAGTTTGAAAAAAGTTATGGACGAAATTTTATTTTATATTTTATTTTTTAAATTTTTGGTTATAACTTTTTTGAAAAGCAATAAAATTTTCTTGCATTTTGCAAATAGATGGAGAACTTTAGGCAATTGTGAAGATTATTGGTCCCACAAAAAAAAGAATAAAAATCCAAAAAAAAACATAATTCCAGAGGTTATTTGATGCGCTGAACACGAATTTGATCTTCTTTGACTTTGTGTCGAACCCCCGAACCCGGGTTCGAACAATTTATTTATTTATTTTTACTTAAAAATATTTTTTTTTTCTAAATTCATGTAAATAAAAGTATTTCCTGAGGTTTTCAAGGTCGCAGATCACGAATAAGATATCCATTTCGACCAATTTCGAACCCCGGACCAGATTTCGAACAAAGTCGAAAATTTAAATTTTTTTGAATTTTACTTATATGTATGTTTGAATCTGCATAGAATGACTCGTTTTGCTGTTAAAATTGCCTGTGATTTATTTTCTACTAGTTTTAATCAATTTTAGAATAAAAGTGCGAAATCGAAAATTTGAATTTTCGACTTTTTGTTCGAATTCGGGTCCTCGTTCGAAATTGGTCGAAATGGATGTCATATTCGTGCTCAGCGCATCAAATAACCCCTAAAAACATGTTTTTTTTGGTTTTTTATTCTTTTTTTTTGTTAAGGGCTTCGGGTAATAGTACCGATGGTACCACACCTTTTTTGAAAATTTTTTCCAAAAATTTATAAAGTCATATAAAAATTTATTTATAGGGTTTTCGGGGTCGCTGAGCACGAATATGACATCTATTTCAACCAATTCCGAACCCCAGACCCGAATTCGAACAAAAAATCGAAAACTCAAATTTTTGATTTTCACATTTTTGGTTCAAACTTTGTTTAAATACATGGATACGAACTGAAAAGTCATCATTGCTTCATTTAGACTAAAAATCTGAAATTCGAAAATTTGAGTTTTCGACTTTTTATTCGAATTCGGGTCAGAGGTTCGGAATTGGGTGAAATGGATGTCATATTCGTGCTCAGAGACCCCGAAAACCTAATAATAAATGTTTTTACGACTGTAAATTTTGGAAAAAAATTTCAAAAAAGGTGTGGTACCATCGGTACTATTACCGGGCTTCGAATGATACCAAGAATGTTTAATTTGGTTGGCTTTAACAAAAGTTATGACGATTTTGGCAATCATGTCTTTTACTGGTCCCGAACAAAATTTCTTTTTAAACTTTTCTTAAAATTCTAATAACAGGTGTCTTGGGGTATTTTGGGTAAAAGTTAAGAATACTGCCAACTTTGATTTTGCATAATCGATTCCTCTCGGCTAGAGAAGTCGAATGGTGCCATTTTTAGGGCGCGGCGACAATTCTGAACAGAGTTACAGACCCGGGACTGAAGTGTCCAAATGGCTGTGGGACTGAACCGTCCAAAGCCTAAAACGCACAAAAATGCAATAAAATATTGATCAGTCGATTCCTCTTGGTTTATAATTGCCAGGAATCCATTTCTGAGGGCGCGCAGCGCCCGCCTTAGCGAGCATGCGAAGACGGAGCAAGTAGTGGGGCGAGACGGAGGGCGGAGGAAAAAGTCTGACGAGCGCCACAGGCGGTTGACTGCGGGGGCCCGAAGGGCCCCCGCCAATCAGTCAACCGCCTGCGGATCACGCGCGGACTTCTTCCGTAGCAGGGCTGTGCGAAAATCACAAAAAAATTTTTTCGTATACGAAAACGAAACGAAAAAGTGCATTCGATACGAAAACGAAACACGAAACGAAAAAAAATATTTTGAAAACCGAAAACGAAACACGAAACGAAAAAATTTTGACGGACGAAAACGAAACACGAAAACGAAAAAATAACCATTTTCGTACGAAACGAAACGAAAAAACCGAAAATTTTTTGAACTTATTTCAATCATAATTAAGAAACATAAAACTTATAAAATTGTATCCTCTAACTGAAGGAATGAAGATCCTAGTAGGTGGAAAAGCTAATTTTTCGATAAAAATGAATTAAAATGTTATGTTTTTCACATGCTATTATGGAAATTTAACGATTTTTGGGGAAGAAATTAGCAAATCGTACATTTCGGTGAAACCGTGCTGAAAAAAAAAATTTTCAAACATTTTTTTTGCGGTGTATTTTTTTTTACAAGTTGATGAATGGGAATTGGGTCCGGCGGCGCCGATAGGCGACGCGGGGAAAATTTTTGAAAATTTGAGTGCTATTTCATAGCAGATTTCTATTAAAATCGGTAAAACATGATTAAAAAATCGGTAAAATAAAGTGCGGTCATGCGGGATCGAACATTAATGCACAGCACAAAATAAACCTGCTGTTTTCACCACTAAACTACAATACTTAATTAATAACACTTATTATTTCTTACCAAAAAAGTCATTCTTAAGGGTGTAAATATTTTCGTCTTTTTCGTAAAATATTGCGCTGACGAAAACGAAAACGAAACGAAAATCCAAAATTTTAAAAACCGAAAACGAAACGAAAAACAAAATTTTGAAAACCGAAACCGAAACGAAAAAACTTTAGCGGACGAAAACGAAACACGAAACTCAAAAAGTGCCGAAAATGTAGGACGAAACGAAAACGACACGAAATTTCGTCCAGCCCTGTTCCGTAGCCCGTAGTCTCGCCCCACCTACTGGCCGCCGTAGTCGAGTGTGCGGTGTTATGGCCAAAAAACACTCACCAATTCTTATACATTTCAGTACCATGTTTTTAGTAGGCTATAACTTTTGGTAAAAGCATCGCAATGCCTTAAAAATGGTATCATTCGATTTCCCCCTTCGAGACAAATCAAATGATTTATATTTGTCGTAAAAATTCCATTGGGTGATTGAGTCCCAGTGCAATTTGGACACTTCAGTCCCGGGTCTGTAACTCTGTTCAGAATTGTCGCCGCGCCCTAAAAATGGCACCATTCGACTTCTCTCGCCGATAGGAATCGATTGATATATAATTCGTATGTAAAATCAAAGTTGGCAGTATTCTTAACTTTTTCCGTATTTTGAGGCGCTGAGTACGAATCCGGCCTCCTTTTTGGTGAATTCCGAACCCTGAACCCGAATTCGAACATTTTTCGAAAAAAATTTGTTTCCAAAAGCCATGAAAACACATTTCCAAGTGTTTTCGGGGTCGCTGATCACGAATCCGGCATCCATTTCAAACAATTCCGGACCCCGGACCCGAATTCGAATAAAAAGTCGAAAATTCAAATTTCCGAATTTCATTTTTTAGTTTAAAAATGGTTAAAATATTGAAAAATATTAATGTCATCCATCTGCTTCAATAAATAGATCATTTAAACCATTCTTAGACTTAAAAAAGTTAAATTCTAAAAATTTTTTTCGAAAAATGTTCGAATTCAGGTTCAGGGTTAGGAATTCGGCAAAAAGCAGGCCGGATTCGTACTCAGCGCGTCAAAACACCCCTAGAAATATGTTATTAGATTTTCAGAAAACTAAAAAAAAAATTTTGTTCGGGACCAGTAAAAGACATGATTGCCACGATTTTTTTTGTCGAAAAACAGTACGAGTTGGGTTTCGTCCGCTCCGTCTTCGCATGCTCGCTAATTGTAAGGCGGGCGCTTCGTGCCCTCAAAAAGGGATTCCTTGTTTACATTTTGTCAAAAGTTTCACATATTCTTACATTAGAGACGAGAATAAATCTATTTCTGTATGTTTTGTTGGAGTTTCATGTGATTTTAGACATTGGACGGTTCAGTCCCAAAGCCATTTTGGTACTAGTGCAGTTGGTACGCCACAAAAAATTTTTTTGTTTAAAGTCGTATAAAAAATGTTCCTAGGGTTTTCGAGGGCGCAGATTATGAATCCGAGCTCCATTTCGACCAATTCTGAGTCCCGGACTCAAATTCGAACATTTGGTCGAAAAGTCAAAAATTCTCAAAAAAAAGTTTTTTACCATAGAAAAACTAATTTTTGCATGGACAAATAGTTTTTTACGTCGATCTGATTACGAAAATTGCTCTATATTGTTGATTATATTTATTTGTTAAAAAACCTTTTTTGGGAATTTTAGACTTTTCGACCAAATGTTCGAATTTGAGTCCGGGACTCAGAATTGGTCGAAATGGAGCTCAGATTCATAATCTGCGCCCTCGAAAACCCTAGGAACATTTTTTATACGACTTTAAACAAAAAAAAAATTTGTGGCGTACCAACTGCACTAGTACCGCCATTTTGCCACTTCAGTCCCGGGTCTGTAACTCTTCAGGGAGTGGTTGCCGCCAAAAAATTCTTTCAGATTCTTTCATAGAGACCGAGAGGAGTCGATTGATATTATAATTTATTTACATTTTCAATCCCGTCAATATCTTCACTTTTACCAAAAAATATATAAATTCGCGCCCTACTCATTTCCAATGTTTTTGAGTAATTTTTATTTTGAAAGCTTTGATCAAAAATAGGTACATATGTAAGAAAGCTTTGATCAAAAATAGGTACATATGTACCTATGTGTCCCGGAAAACATTTTTTTGTCCCGTTAACTTCGTTTAATTACCTGTTTTAGACAAATTTGTTTGTTTTGTTGAATTTCCAAATGCTGCTTATTTTAAAGAATTGTTTTGGTCGGCTTCATGTTATTTGTCATCAACTTACGCGCAAAAATTTTCGTCTTCTTTTGCATCGACGAAAGGAATTTTCCGTATTCCATTAAATTTCCTGTCCACAAAACGAATGAATAAATGTTTTAGAAACCGATTTTCTTCAGCGTCGGTCAGCCAAAGTCTTCTTTCACTGGTGGAAATGCATCGGGCGGTAGCGGCGGAATGCCTCCCAACCCTTTGTCGGTTCGTCTTGCCACCTTTTCTAATACTTTCTTTTAGTCAGGGCATGTCAAACTGGCAGAAAATGGCTATTGCAGCTGCTGTGATTGTCGGACTGCAATACTTCATCAATCGGGTAACATCTTTTGTAGGTATGGCAAAGTTGGTGCTTGAGAGAGGCAGCGATTTGAGAAACGATTGGGGGGAGGGTAAGTTTTTGTAAACAAAAAAAACGTCAAATTCGAGAGTGAAGAGACAAATTTTCAATGTTGTTGTCCCATTTTCCTTTTTTTCTCAACTTTTGATTATCATTTTTATTCCAACTAAAATTCACTTAGCGTTTTTTTGCGCTGTTTTTCATAAGACCACAGTGTTGCCATTGCCTTTTTTTGTTGATTTGCTATTACTCCTTCTGTTTAGCTCGCTTACACAGAAATATCATGGAAACAGTTCTACACGGACTTTTTGGAAAAGAACAATGTGTGCTAATGATTTGGCGTTACACTTAACGGATTCCCTGAATCATTCGTTTAGGTTGAACGCCTCGAAGTTGTTGACAATAAATGGGTCCGTGTCATTACCAGGGAGCCAACGCAGGTGACGAAGCAAAACAAATAAACGGTTGTATTTGTTATTTGGGAATTTAGACCGTTTTTTACTTCAACATCGGAAGCGTAGACACTTTTGAGCGCAGTTTAACCCAGGCACAGCAACATTTGGGCATGGAGACGAGTCAGCAGCAGGTGCCGGTGTTGTACAAAAGCGAAACGGACATGTGAGGAGACATTGCCAAATAAAAAATGAATTCTTTTTTTCAGAATCGGAATGATTCCCCATATGGTTAACTTTCTTATCACGGGCATCTTCCTGTTTTACATGTTCAGAATGTTTCGAGGGTTCGGAGGTGATCTTTCGAATTATTCACATCATACTTTCTCAAAAAACCCAGGAAAAAAGCCCGGCCAACGTGGCGGCGGTGGAGGGTTTCCGGGGATGGGCAATCTCTTCGGTGTTGGGCAGTCGACTGCACGGGTCATCAACAGAGAGGACGTGAAAACGACGTTTGCGGATGTGGCGGGGTGTGAAGAGGCGAAAATCGAAATCATGGAATTTGTCAACTTTCTGAAGAACCCCGCACAATACAAAGCACTGGGCGCAAAAATCCCCAAGGTCATTTTGTTGATTCATTCGAATTTTTATCTTTACTAGCCATCCTTATCTTCTTTTTTTGCAGGGTGCTCTTCTGACTGGCCCTCCGGGCACTGGGAAAACTCTTCTCGCCAAAGCAACTGCTGGCGAAGCAAATGTGCCATTTATCACTGTGTCCGGTTCCGAGTTTTTGGAGATGTTCGTCGGTGTTGGGCCTAGCCGAGTTCGGGACATGTTTGAAATGGCGCGGAAAAAGGCGCCATGCATTCTCTTCATTGACGAAATTGACGCTGTTGGACGGAAACGGGGCGGAAAGGGCGCCATGGGAGGCCACTCGGAGCAGGAGAACACACTGAATCAATTGCTGGTCGAAATGGACGGTCGGAGCGGGGATTTGTACTACGGGCATAGAAAAATCACCACTTGGCCAAAACACAAATTTTCGCGAGGGGGGGGGGAACAAACTGCACCCCCTTCGCATTGGGAGGGGTGGACTAATTGTAAGAGAGTTTGGAGTGGGGAATCGTTACCAAGTCTAATCCTCTGCGACGCTTTTTCCCAACACTTTTTATTTCTTGAAAATTGACCCAAAATTGGTCATTTTTTTGGCAAAATTTGTTAAAACAAATTCCACTTAAAAACAAAAAATTCCTTGCATCGCCCGAGCTCTCTTTCGCAAATTTGCCCGCTGACCATTCATCCATCCCTTTATTGGACTGAATGCCAAAGTTAAGGTTTTTCAACTGATGAATCGAACGTTGTGGTCATCGCTGCCACAAACCGCGTGGACATTCTCGACCCCGCGTTGATGCGTCCGGGCCGATTTGATCGACAAATATTCATCCCCGTTCCCGACATCAAAGGCCGTGCTTCCATCTTCCGCGTTCATTTGACACCAATCAAAACAACCTTGGACAAAATCGAGCTTTCCCGCAAACTTGCTGCGCACACGCCCGGATTTTCCGGTTGCGTTAGTCACATGTCAATTTAGTGCTGTTTCTTTTCAGGCGCAGACATTGCCAATGTTTGCAATGAATCGGCACTAATTGCGGCCCGAGGTTCCTTTTTTATGGATGCAATTTCAATCTCGTTCCTCTCCTGGAGCATTCCCCCGTAGTCTTCGAAATCTTTAAAAACAAACATTTTTCGTTTTTAATGTTATTTTTTTCTATGAAAAATGTAAAAAAACTTTTTTAGTTTAGGAAAAACCCTCTAATTGTAAGAAAATTAGAAAATTTGCCGTTGTTTTAGATGCACACGATGAGGTGACTTCCAAGGACTTTGAGAAAGCCATCGAGCGGGTCATCGCCGGGATGGAGAAGAAAAGTCAGGTCCTGCAGCCGGACGAGAAGAAAACGGTGGCGTACCACGAGGCGGGCCATGCCGTGGCCGGGTGGTTTTTGGAGTTTGCCGACCCATTGTTAAAGGTAATTACTTATTTACCAAAACTGATATCAATTGTTTGTTTTCCCATTGTTTTGGGTGTCGATCATTCCGCGCGGAAAGGGCCTCGGCTACGCACAATATATGCCCAAGGACCAATACCTTTACTCGAAGGAGCAGCTGCTGGACAGAATGTGCATGACTTTGGGTGTGTAAGCTGTGCATTTTGTGTCACTTAAATAATTAATTGGCGCTTAAATTTCCAATTTTAGGTGGCAGAGTGTCGGAGGAAATTTTCTTCGGGCGAATTACCACTGGCGCCCAAGACGATTTACGGAAGATCACACAGATCGCCTACTCTCAGGTGGGCATTTGCATTAATTATCAGTTTTAAATTTCAACCAATAATTAAAATCATCGTTGTTTTTGTCTTACGTTGGTTTCAGGTGGTCAAATTCGGAATGAGTGAAAAGGTCGGTCCGTTGTCCTTCGACACTCCGGAGCCTGGCGAAATGGCATTCGATAAGCCCTATTCGGAGTCTACCGCTCAGCTGATTGACCAGGAGGTGCGCGACATGGTCACCGCGGCACTGCGGCGAACACGCGAACTTTTGATGTCGAAGGTGGAACAGATCGAACGGGTTCGTGAAACAGTCAAAATTAATTTGCAGATACACTCATTTCCTTTCATTTTCCTTGTTTTTAGGTCGCTCTTCGACTGTTGGAGAAGGAAATCTTGGCAAGGGAGGACATGATCGAGTTAGCCACGCCTTTCCTTCCCTGCGTTTTCGTAAATTTTTTCCTTTCACAGATTGTTGGGTCCGAGGCCTTTTGCCGAGAAGCACACTTATGAGGAGTTCGTGGCAGGCACAGGATCATTGGACGAGGACACGACGCTGCCGAAGGGTAACGAACGCGGGAGGAGAGGGGGAAGGAGGGAATTGTTGTAATTGGGCTCTGATTTAAGGACTTGACTCGTGGAACCGCGAACGAGAGAAAGAAGAGAAAAAGGACGGAGAGAAGGAGGAGAAGAGGGACGGAGAGAAAGAGGAAAAGAAAGAAGCGGCCTAAGCCATTTGTTGTTATTTGTCATTTTGTTTATTTAATTAGAGATGAACCCGTAAAAGACGCTCCTTTTGAATTTGTGTGAATTTTTTGAATGGAAAGCGAATCTCAAAGCTGAATTGCCGGTAATTGACAAAGACAGAAACCGGTAACTCACCAGAGAGAGTGAGATGGGTTGCTTTTCCTTCTGAATATTGCAACTCATGCACAAAATTGGGGGAATGAGTCTCAAAAAGAGGTCAATGAATTTTGGGAAAAAGCGATCGCTGTGGTGACAAAATGCATCAAAAAACTGCAGAGAATGGAATTGTTATTAGGCTATTCTGCTGATGGATAAGATTTTCTTTTTATTTATTTTCTTTTCCCTGCACAATTCGACGATAACAAAAAATCTGAAATTTTTCCTGGTGAGTGAGCAAAGGGATATTATTTTTGAAATTAATTTCATTGGCACATATAAAAGCCGGGTTTAAAAATGGCAATCGCTCTCTTTGTCTGATCCGCCGATGGTTGGCATTTGATTTGCCATTGGGCGGACTTTTAGTTTGCCTTGTGACCATTTAATTGTTCAGCTCAGCTTTTGGCCAATTCGTTGTCCTTTTCTGATGAATTGCCTTTGCGTCCCCCAAGCGGAGAATGTGCCAAAAGGGCGTATTTGCGAACGGAGGGGGCGCAAACGAAGCAAATGGCAACGAATTGGAAGCAGAAAAGGGAGGACGGAATTTCGTTACAAAAATGTGCCGATAAATGCACAGAAATGGACGAAAAATGCCATTCATTTGAGTACGACTCGGAGAAAAAGCAATGCACGATAATGGAAGAAGGAGAAAAGGGACGACGGAAGAAAAGGTGCCAAAAGGGAAGGCGAAAGCCAAGGGAAAGGCAATGGCACAACGAATTTGGAGGAGGAGGGCAAAAGCCAAGGGAAAGGCAATGGCACAACGAATTTGGAGGAGGAGGGCAAAAGCCAAGGGAAAGGCAATGGCACAACGAATTTGGAGGAGGAGGGCAAAAGCCAAGGGAAAGGCAATGGCACAACGAATTTGGAGGAGGAGGGCAAAAGCCAAGGGAAAGGCAATGGCACAACGAATTTGGAGGAGGAGGGCAAAAGCCAAGGGAAAAGCAATGGCACAACGAATTTGGAGGAGGAGGGCAAAAGCCAAGGGAAAGGCAATGGCACAACGAATTTGGAGGAGGAGGGCAAAAGCCAAGGGAAAGGCAATGGCACAACGCATTTGGAGGAGGAGGGCAAAAGCCAAGGGAAAAGCAATGGCACAACGAATTTGGAGGAGGAGGGCAAAAGCCAAGGGAAAGGCAATGGCACAACGAATTTGGAGGAGGAGGGCAAAAGCCAAGGGAAAGGCAATGGCACAACGAATTTGGAGGAGGAGGGCAAAAGCCAAGGGAAAGGGACAGCCGAGCGCACTTCCAGCGGATATGCCTTCCGCCGATCAGCAGCAGTCAGTTGCTCCCTCCCTTTTCCCCTTCCTTCTCCAATTCTCCCCAATTTTCAAGGCGACGATGGCCATTTTCCGCCGTGCCCTTCTCCACATTTATTTGAGAGAATTCCACAGCATATTTTGGCCTGGAATATTAAGGAAGTAATGTTGAATCTGATGGTGATCAGTCCAACTATCAGTTGAAGGTCCGTTCCGTTTTCAAATTGTCCGATTGTTTGGCCATTTGTTTGGAGGAAAAGCGCCGTCTGAGGACAGACTGTCGATCGGTTGGTCATTTAAAAGGGAAACAGTTGCTGCAGAATGTTGTTGGTTGGCTCTTCACAGGTGACTTATTTTTACGAAACGGGCATTTGCCAATTGAGCCGCGAACACCGAAAAAGCGTAGAAAAAGGGCACTTCATGAGAACGAAAGGCGCCGAACCGGTGGATTATTTTGAGAGCATTTGCGACGATGGTACCGAATTGTTCGGGCTGACTGCGGCACTGAATGTTTGTCCCCCGTCCCCTCCCTTAAGTCAAATGTCCGGAGGATGCCGAACTCATTTGGATACGCTCCGAACATTTTCGAATTGATCCTACGAGAGAATTGGTGGTGGAAGGGCAATTCGAAAGCGAAAAATGTCGACGAAAATGCACAGTGGGCAAAGCGGACGAATAACAACAGTTTTTGCAATGGCATTTGATTAGGAAAATCGCTTTTTTCGGTGCGCCTTTTCCGTGCAAAGCTTTTGTACACTCGGCCAACTCGGGACAATGCCAACTCAGTTCAGAATCCGGCATTCAGTGGGATACATTTGGCACGGGAGACACCCAAAGACGAAAGAGACGGGGGTTTTGAAACAAAACGGGGAATTTGCTAACATAATTAATCAGAGGAATGACAGCAGAGGGCCGAGCTGAAATCGGAACTGAGCTGAGTCCGCTCTCGAATGGCCATTACCACGAGAAAATGTGCATCCGAAGCACCGAGAGGGTGGTCATTTCCGCAGAAGGAAAGTGCTCTGAAAGTGCCAATTTCGAGCTTTTCCCCGGCAGAGCTTTGAATGTTTCTTTGGCGCCAAATAATGGCGCAAGTCGAGTAAATTGGAATTTTCAAGTCCCACGCTATGACCGATCTTTGCTCTCTTGGCTTAGGCGCTGTCCGTCCGATCAATCTCTGATTGCCTCAGGGAATGTCTTCTGAGTTTCACGTGCCATTCTGCCCAGTTTCAGCGTCATTCTGATCAGGTGCGGCATTTTTGATCTGATCAGTCAGCGTAATTCGCCTTTTAGTGTGTGCTCAGCGCTTTCACCCAATTTTCACACCCTCAACTGTTCCATGCGACAAAATTTGTCAATTATTATGATAATTTATGCGCTCCTTCAAGAATTAGCGATAGGCCACAGAAGAATGACACTTTTTCCGATGTTTTCCCATTATTTAATGTTTCATCGGTACTTCGGGCGAAGTTCACTTTGGCAAGTCGCACATTGGCACAGATGAAAAAGACGAAGGAGGAAAGAGAAGATGAAGAGAAAAAAGAGGATAAATATAAAGCGAAAGAAGAGGAAAAGAAAAAGGAGGAGGAGGAAGTGGATGAGAAGGAGGAGCGGAAAGCGAAGGAGGAACAGAGAGAAGAAGAAGAGAAAAAGGAAGAGGGAAAGGGGAAAGAGGAACAGAAAGAAGAAGAAGAGAAAAAGGAGGAAGAGGAGGAGAAAAATGTGGAGGAGGAAAGGGAAGATGATGATGAACAGGAGGAGGAGAAAAAGGAGGAAGAGAAGGAGAAAAATGTGGAAGAGGAAAGGGAAGATGATAATGAACAGGAGGAGGAGAAAAAGGAGGAAGAGAAGGAGAAAAATGTGGAAGAGGAAAGGGAAGATGATAATGAACAGGAGGAGGAGAAAAAGGAGGAGGGCAAGTGGAAGGAGGAGGTGGAACACACAGCTGATCAAATGGGGGAGGAAGAAGAAGCAGAAAAAGGAAGAGATGAAGATGGGGAAGGGGATTATGAAGATTATAAAGAGGATCAGCAGGGAGAAAAGGAAGAAACTGAGAAATGGACAAAAGGAAAGGATAAGCGGGAGAAAGAGGAACAAATTGGGACCAAAAATGGTACGAAACCAGGTGAAATTGCCATCGGAAAAGGGCTTCTTCCACAAAGATAAGCCTCATTCTTTGCTAACAGTTGTTCCGATTGGCATTTCCCGCTCCCCCCCCCCTTTCAGTTATCCGAACTAAATGCCTTTCTCGTGGCATTGCCGTGCACTTTCACTTCGCTTTTCCCTCTTCCGGCGTCGCTTTTTTGAATGGCCACGCGGCCAATTGCAATGTCCGTTTTCGCAATGCCTTAATGACCGTAATATTTACGCTTTCCCATTTCAAAATGTCGAAAGTTTATGTTCCTCCCGGCACAGACTCTCCGTCTCCCTCGTCCGGCACATAAAAATGGGACGAAGAATAAATGCCCCGGAAGAAACTTTGGAAGCGACCTTTGGCAATTTGTGTTGGTTTTACATCAGAAAAACGAGAAAAGCAAAGGTCTGAAAGTCAAACAAACCATCTTTTGCCATTTGAATTTGTACATCTTTTGGCAGGTCGTCTCTTCACTTTTTTCTGTGACTTTTCCAAATTCCCCCAAAATTCGCTTTTCCATCAAAATGACTCCAAAAATGTCGCCCTTTTGTCTTCCTCAATTAATCCTTTGTCAAAAATTCGACCCGATTTGTCGTCTGGGTATAAATTCCGGCTGCGAATGGCCCTTCTCCGTGACGGACTTTCCGTTAGCGTCGTGAGACTCGGCGAGCAATTGGAATTACGGTGGACATTCGCAAATGCCACTCCGAGTGATCAGTTAATTTTGGCATGGCAAAGTGATCGCTTTCACCTCCCTCCTCCACAAAGACTGGACATTTTGGTCAACAAATGCGAAGCCGAACGAATTGGCGGCGAACCACCCAAGCCAAAGCCACTTCCGCTTTTCCTTAATGGGTGGGGCACTTTCATTTGCCTTTTGTGGCATTAATCATTCAATGGACCGTTATTTATAAGTTGCCCTTCCCCTCGAGCGTTTTCTGCCCAACTAATCGGCACAAATGTTCGGCCCCGAAATGACGGGAAAAGCTTTAATACTTCGCTGAGAGTGTTCCGTTTTGAAGGATCGCGGAGAGTGCGAATTCGTTGCTCCGTTAGCATTTGTGTGGAAAAATGCGCACCGGTGGGATAATTTGCTGTTAATGAGAGAATTGCTATTGTCAGAGTGCCAAATTTTGGATTTTTAGGTTAAATGTTGGGAGAAAGAGGAAACAGTCGAAGGGCGGGGCCCACGTGGACGCCAAAGGCGGGAAAAAAGCGAAGAAAGTTCAGCAAGGATGGCAACACTTGCCGAATTGGCACAATTTGTGGGGGGAAAGGAAGCGAAAGAGCGGCCAAGGAAAACCCATCAGCAGAAAAGCGCGACCATTTCGGGATCGTATACAATAATGGAGGAACAGCAGCAGAGGGGAGACGAAGCGGACGAAGCCGAGGAGGAAAAGCGGCGGGGAAAAGCAGGGGGGACGAGCGGTGGTGGGCAAAGACAGCCAAAGTGGGGGAGAGGGGGGAAACGAGGGGGGGGGGGGGCAAAGACAGGCAAATTGAGGAGAGGGGGGAAACGAGGGGGGGGGGGGGCAAAGACAGGCAAATTGAGGAGAGGGAGGGGGACGAGGGGAGGGGGGCATGCCCGAGCCCAACACTGACCAACCCCCCCCCCCCCCACCCCACAAAGAAATGCCATTTTGGCACCTTCGAGCCGAGTCATTGCGCTGGGGGCAAAAGCAAAAAGCAACGGGAGGGAAAAGGACGACCGCGACGAAGAAGCCGAGGAAGGTGATCAGAGAAAAACGAATTGGCCAGAAGGGTCCTCCATTCAATTTCAGCCTTTGCATTGCCCCCGTCCCCCGCTTCTCCCACTTCCCCCGCCGCTTCTCCTCCGTCCCCGCCGCTTCTGTGCCTTTCGCGTCCCTCCGCCCTTTTGGCCGTTCTTTCGCTCGTCACTTTGGCCATCATTCAACTCGTCCATCTTGGCACTTTTTTGCATAAAAGGCACGCAAAAAGGTGCATAAAAGTCAGCAAAAGTGACACAGCAGCAGACGAAGAAAGGCACCCGACGCCACCGAACACAGCGGCGGAGAATGCCGAAATAAATTTGGAAAAGGAATTCCGAAACGGTAAAGCACAGGGAAATAAAGAAATACGGTAATTACGGAAACAGCGCCGGAAGGAAGTCAAAATTGGCACAAAACCAGCGCAATGTGTGCCCAGCAGGAAGTGCAATTCAATCGAATTTGGCATTACGATAACGCCAAAGACATTCATTTTGGGAGAGGGCGAAACGTGACGAATTTGAAATGGACAAATGGCAATTTTGTGGAAGAAAATGGACAGAAAAAGTGGCAAAAATTGGGGGAGGGAGGAGAGAATGACAATGGAGAATCATTTAGGAAGAACGAAAACGGACGAAAGCATCAGCAACAACAGACGGTGTTCCCGGCAGAGCCAATTCCGCCGAAGAGAACGGCGAGGGAAAGGACGGAGGAATACGTTTAATGAAACGGACAAAATGGCAAAAGGAAATGCAAAATTGTCAATTGTTATCGGACAAAATTGTCAATTGTTATCGGACAAAATGGCAATTGGCAAATGAAAAGAGTGATTTTTCCTTTTATACAATTAATTAAATTGAAAAATAAAATCTTAAACAAATAAAAATGAGAAATGACAATTAAATGAAAATTAAAATGAGAAATAACAATTAAAATTGTTTGTTTTTTGTTCTCCCTTTGCCTTCTCTCACTTTGCTTTTGCTAAGAAATGTCTTCCGCTAATTGGCCGTCCCTTCATAAAAATCACAAAATCTCTGCCGCCGTTTCTCGTCAATTCTTTTGGCTGTTTTCGCTGCGAAAATTGGCGACGATCTGTCAATTTTTATTTATTTTAATTATGACAATTATCATTTCACCATTGGTTTCCCAATTGTCACTTTGCGTGGTGACAATTTGCTGCTCAGCCGAAGTTTTGTTGTCGCGGCGTTTTTTGTCTAAAAACGCCGAAATCATTTGGTCCGAATTTGGCAATTCTATTCGCTGCTATCTGCCGCTGTCATTTTTATCTCTGTCCCCTTTACCCTGGCTTTTCCTCCTTCCTCTTACCATGGCTTTTCCCTCCCTCCCCTTACCAAGACTTCTCCCGTCTATCACCATGGCTTTTCCTTCCATACCATGGCTTTTCCTCCCTCCTCTTACCATTGCTTTTCCTTTCCTTACCATTGCTTTTCTTCCCATTGTCACTTGGCTCTTCCGTTTCCTTTTCCTCTGTCTGTTTTTGCTTTGTCACCGCATTTTCCAACACTTCGATTCGTTCCGCTTGTGTTTTCATCGCTTCAGCACATTCATTGTGCTGTTCGTTCTGCAATTCAATTTTCCCACTTCCATCGTTTGGCCTTTTCTTTTCGTTTACCATCCGATGGATTGTCCACGCGACGAATGCCAAACTGACAATTAGCGCCACGCCAAGCAGCAAAAGCGCTGAAAGAGTTGCGAGTGCCGACGGTCCGCGTTTCTTTCTCCTTTTATCCGTCGCGTGCATTCCCTCGTCGACCGATGGCATTTCTGCTGCGATCGGTGCTGACTCGTGGTGGTGTCGTTTCAGTTGGTTGTACTGGCGACATTCGCCATTTTTGACACACACAGAACCACCGCCAATTGCGATGACAAAAGGGGCGGCAGAAGCGAAAGGATTCCATGGATGGGAAGCGGGGAAAGGGACGGGGAAAACGGAGGAAAACGAAGCGGCGGAAGAGGAGGAGGAGGAAGACGAGCAGGGCATTGGGAGAGAGAGAATGGCACGGAAAATGGACAAACGGAGGACGACACGGCTTTATATGGCAGCAGAAAGGCAACATCAGCAGAAATGTGATCGTAAAAAGTGACTGTGACAGCGGTCATTTCGGCAAATGCCCCCCCCCCCCCCCCATTCATTTTGGCATTCCCTCCCCCACCCATTTCAATTTGTTTGGCGTACATTTCCCCATTTTTGGTTATTTCTCCAAATCAATTCCCCTGTAATCCCTTTCAAATCTTTCATTTTTGTCATTTTCGTGTGAATTTCCGTTCTTCGCCCTTTGCATTTTGTGCAATTTTGACGGACTTTCACACGTCACTCGGGCAATTTGACTGGTTATTTTCTATAAGGCAATTTCTTAAAGTAAAAAACGGAAACAAATGACAAAATGCCAATAAAATAAATTACAAAAAATTCAAATAAAAGCATTAGCTAAAATAATTAAATCAGTGTTCCCAAGTTTTTTATTTCAAAATAAGACAAAATGGCTCAAAAACTAAGATTCGGACCCCAAAAATAAGATTTTGTCTAAAATTAATAGTACGCAAAGGAAGCGCAGTAAACATGAAAAATCGACTTAAAACAGTATTTTATTTGCGTAAGAACCAGGGCCTGTCAACTGAAAATTTATCATTTGGGGTCAAAAATCAGCATTTTGGAAAATTTTTTTAAATGAAAAAATCAATAAAAATGTCTTTTTTGCGGCGCACTTTTTCCAAAAAACTTATAGAGAACCTGGGGGGGGGGTCCGGCGGTGCCGCTAGGCGCCGCCGTGAAAATTTTTTGAAAATTTCGATGCAATCTGTTAACAAATTTGCACCAAAAAATGCCAATTTTTGAAATTTTGAGCCCATTTTTTACGAAAAAAAAAGTTTTTGGGGCCAGACGGTGGCGATAGGCGACGCCGGTGGAAAAATAGAAATTTTGACCATTTTTTACTGAAATTTTGGGGCATTTTACACTCAAGAAAATGAAATAAAAATATTTTTTTTTTCAAAATCAAAATTAATTCAAGTGTTCGCTTCAATAAAAATTTAAGTCAAAAAGTCATTCAAATTTTGTATTTTTTATTTTCAAACCCAAAAAATAAGCACAAAATAAGCACGTAATGCTGAAATAAGCACAAATCTTAGAAATAAGCACACTTGGGAACTCTGAATTAAATGCTTTTTGTGCGTTAATTAATTTTAATTATTCATTTTCCGAATCGTACAACGCAAATCTCTGAATTTGGGAATAAGAAATGAGAACAGTGCAATAATAAATTACTTATATATACAAAATAGTTTTCAAAGTTGGAGGATCATTTCCATTTCCATTGCCTTTCCTTCGTCCGTTTTATAATTGCCCCTAATTAATTAATTGCCTTTTGCCATTATCTTCGCTCTCTTTTCACGCATTGGCCATTCGATGGGACAAAGCCCGCGCAGCATTCCCTATGCTCTTCGCCTTCGCCTCCATTTCCATTCGTTTTGCGATTGTTTTCTCGCGGCCCTTCCGTCGTTTTTTGCTGCCAATCCATGCTGAAATTGGCACAAATTCCATTTTAAAACAAAAATATTCTTCATTTTCTACCTTATGGTCAGAAGAGCAGTCGGACAATTATAAGAGAATTTTCTGAATTTGACAATAATTTTTGCCCTTTAAATGTTTTGGCGCTAACTTTTCGCAGAAAACTTTCGCTGTTTCCGCCGTTTCTTCGTCCGTTTGTCGCCTATTTCGATGCGCCAAAATGGCGTCTTCTGTGAGAATAATCGGAGAAGCAAATCCGCCGTCAATTTGGCCGATGTGCCGAACTTCACTCGGCGAGTGCCGTCTTTTCGACTCCGTCTCCAGCAGAATGTTCGAATCGAGCATTGGTCCCGCGAAGTCGTGCGAATCTGCGCGGAATAACAATGCCTTTCACTGTCTGCTCAGTTTTCCCATGCCATTGTCCATTCGTTGTCGGATGCCGTCGTAATTAATCACCGTGCCGAACTCGAGGCTTTCCATCAGATCGCATGGCATTACCAGTCGACCTTGACAACGGTTTGTTCGGCGTTTGGCCAAGGGACAAACTCCGAAGGCGCAACGCTCCATTTGGACGGACTCCCCCCTGAACAACAGCGTTTGGCCATGCGTTGCCTTTGTGTCCAAAACGCACTTGCATTTGCCTTTGAAACACGTGCGGACTCTTCTCCTGTGACCGCACGCACCGCACGAAGCCGAACATCCGCTCCACCCGCCCCATTTGCTCCAAATCCCCTGCTCATCCATTTTATGTTTAAGTCTCTCTTTTCCATCTGCTGATCCAACTAACTCACCTCTTCTTCTTTTGGAGTAGTTGGTTCCGCCGTCGTTTCGGTCGTTGGTTCCGAAGTTGCCGTTGTTTTTGGCGATGTTTCCGTCGTTGTCCTTGGCGAAGTTTCCGTCGTTATCCTTGGCGTTGTGTCCGTCGTTGTCGTTATCCTTGGCGTTGTTTCTACTGTTATCTTTGGCGTAATGTTGGTCAATGTCTTCGGCGGCCTTTTCGTTACAGCAATTGTCGGCTTCGCTGTTACCGTTGGCGAAATTACTGTCGGATCTGTGCCCTCTGTGAATTTGCTAATTATGGTCTCTTTTGGTCTCCCGCTAATCACTTGCCCGATTTGTAACTCAGCTCGAACCCGGTGTACTTCGCTTCCAAATTGTTGTCCGACATCAAAATCACCAGCACATCGGTGCCAATGTCCGCGTAAATTGTGGTCGCATTTCCGCAGCAAAGTCTGGCACCTAAAATAGCAAAAAAAATGGCAAAATAAAAAGTGAAATGAAAGTTTTTTGACGTCATTTGCCTGTGGCTATTTTGTCCTTTTTGTATTTGAGCTCCAAAAAGGAGGCACACGAATCTTTGCAGGGCATGTCCAACTTTTCGATGTTTATCACAACTCTGTGTGTCCGATGCAAAGGCTAAATAATTATTTATCCAATCATTTGGGCAAATTAGTGAACGCTTTCATTTACATGGATTCGCCAATAACATGAAGCACGCGGCACCAGTGAACTTGTTTTGAGGCTACCCGGCCATCGGCCGGCGGTGAATTCGCCGGTCGTTAGACAAGTTTGGGAATCTTGGGAACGAGGGAAATGCCAGGGCGTAGCTAATTAATTTATTAATTACTGCTGGTCGGAATGCGTTGGCAGTAATCACCGGCGTATCCCTAAGCCAACAAATGCCATTTTTAATTTTATGCCAATGATTCGTACGTCGGGGCAGCGGCACCGTTCGCAATCCGTGGGGTCGGTGTATCCGCCGTTGTCACAGTCCAACTTGTTCTTGCATATTTCTGCAATTTGTATTGCCCATTTTGGTGCCAATTCGCCACTGTCCACCTGAGCAGTAGCGCGTGTTGATCATTTTGGCGTCTTTGAAGGAAAGTCCGCCGCGTTGTCCGATTGTCTGCTGATACATCCGATCCACCGTCAGAATGGTGAAACTGAAGCAAAAGATTGTGCCAATTGGCCAAATGTGCCGTCGGCGGAAGTGTGGCCGTACCTTCGAAAGTCCGATGCGAATGCCCTGTTGCCGTAATGCATGGCGGACCCCAAATCCTAAACAAAGGCCGTCTCAAATGGTCAACTTCGCCCCTTCTACGTAAGGTTGGCCGAGGTTGTCACTTGTGTCCGGTGTTCGTTTTTCAAAATTCGATTCGGTGCCCTGACAAAATGAAAGACACATGGATAATTTGACAACAGAATGTTTAAGGTACCGGCAAAATGGAGTCGTAATTTATCCTGACGAAACTGTCCCTGTCCAGCCGCGACTGTTCGTGCCAAAGTCCGAGTGCGTGCAAAGTTTCGTGAGCGACGATGCCGAGCTTTAGGGGAGAGAGGGGGAGGGATTGGCGAAGATGCCAAAACCCGAAGAGTTTACGGATTCGCAACCGTATCCGATCGAAATGGGCTGTCGCCCGCCGGTTTTGCCCACTTGGGACCAGCAGCCGGAGCCCCGAAAGTATTGCAGGTAATCTTTGCCTTTCAACGCGTGGTCATTTTGGTGAAACACAAAACGGACACAGGTGAGGCTTCTTCAAAATGAAAAGAAGAGTCAGAGGGTTGGCTTATGGCCAAATGCCCACTCAATGTGCCGGTGCCCTTTTCTGATGTTATTTTGCCAATTTGCTGAAATTGCAAATTCAGTCCATTCTCTGTGCTTAATCTCACAATCGGTTTGCGAGACTTGGAACAAGTAGGGAATGTTCACATTGCCCCAAATTGAGCTCGGCGTTGGGTTCGCCTGTCGTCTTCCGCGTCGTTTGTTCGATGGCGAAACTGAATGAACTTTTTATTCATTCATTCGATGGCATTCCACCCGCGGCACCTTCTTTGATTTCCTCCAATATTTGTTTGGCCTGTGGCAATGTCAGCAAAATGTCGTTCTCGAAAAGGTCGTCCGCCACGGCTCGGTTGACGGTCGCCTCGGTGCCGTCATTAATCGCCACTTTGTCCCGAATTCTTTGCCGTGCCCTTTCTCGGGTTGGGTCCTATTTTTGTAAGTAAAAAGCAATTTTTTTTTCTTTTTGCTTATTGCCTGATCAGAGAAGCGCCCGTGTTGTTTTATTGAAGCTATTTTTATTTCATCTAATAACCGTCGGACTTCAACGAATTGTGTGCCGATTTGCTAAAGTAAAAAATTTTGCGATTAAATTCAATTTAATTTTAACATTTAAAATAATAAATTACATTTTGCGGTTGATCATCGACTGTTTCTGTTGCCGATGAACGATTTTTAATGGGCGAGGCGAAGCCGAAACTCGTGAAAATTGTGGAAAAGGTAAAAAGCAAACGAAGCATTCTGAAAAAGCTACCAACAAAGTCATTTCTGTAGATGAAATATCGGATTTAAACATAAACTGTAATAATAATAATGATCATCGGATGGGCGACGCATCGCCCGAGGGCGAAGAATGGAGAAAAGGGGCGATCGGAGGACAAACAATGGGGCGGGGAGGGGAGGGGAGGGGGGAGAAGCGGGGGACGGGGGGCGAATGGGGGGGGAGGGGAGGGGAGGGGGGAGAAGCGGGGGACGGGGGGCGAATGGGGGGGGGGAGGGGAATGACCGTTCAGTGGGGCGGGGGGGGGGGGGGGGGTTTGGAGATGGTACAACACAAACAGAGAACAATTATGGAGCGGATGGAGCTGAGAAAGAACAATTTAACGGGTAAAATCCGCATAAATTCTGAAAATTATTTAAAAAAATTAAATTTAAAATTGCATAATTAAATTCAATTTGCTAAAATAATCACAATTTCCCAACTTTAAATGCTTTTATTCCCTTCGCTTAAAATGTTGCAAATTCACCGAACGGAAGTTCATTTATGGACTGAGAATTCGCATGATGTGATTAAATTAAAAGGCAAATTGGGTCATTTTCATTGGCGAGGGGCAAATCGTTAAGTGTGAGAGAAATTTATGAGATTATCCGCCTTTACCCCTTCCCTTCCCCGAAATGCCCTCGGGGGCAACCTTGAACGGAACGCCAGACCATTTATTGCAACGGAACAAACGGATGAACCAAATCGGTGTGCTTCCGACTAATCTTTTTAAGGAGCTAATTCGATTGCAGTTGATTTTTGACCGATTTGATCGCTTCACGGTTGGTTAGGGAAAATCGCAATTGTAAATTGGAGAAAAAAAACGATGGGTTTTCCAATTGTAATGATTTTATAACGCCTATTGCATAATTTTGTTGCAGCTTCCGTCGACCCAAAAACCCTCAAACATTTCTTATTTTGCAAGTGAATAATAAAAATTCATTGCCAAAGGACAGTTTATGAAAAAATAGGTAATAAAATGACAAAGTAAATGTCCTTCATCAATTTTGTTGTCGTCCTTCCTTTTTGTATCGTCTTATAAGTACGGGTTGTCCCTGTCTCAAATCGACTGATTCCGCGACTGATTTTGGAATTGGCAAAAGCTTTGGCGAGGCACAGGCTGATTGGGACTGAAAACACAGTTCATTTTCCTGACCATTGTGAAAACGAATCACGGATAATAATAATTCACATTTCAACTGATTTTAAACAAATTTCCATTTTCCCCAAAAAAATATTTTTCTTGGGTTTAATTTCCTCATTTACATCCTGTTGCTGTCCGCTTTTGCTTTTCTTCTTCAAAATCAGCGGCTTTATCGGGCGTCTTCGATTCTCTGTGCCCATCGGTCTTTTGCAATCGTCCAATGATTCAAGAAAATCCATGTACTCGGGAGAGTCATTGTTCAAATTCAAATGGGGAACGAAATCTGAACTCGATCATTTCTTTAAATTGTTTTGTTTTGTCACCACGAGGGATTCGGTTTTTTTAAATAGCGGGGAGTAAGACATATTTATTGGACCCACAAATGGCCCACCTTCGTGCGATGGATCGCTGTTTGGTTTTCCCAAGCGGAAATGAATTGCACAGACCTAAATTGATTTGTTTACCAAAAATTACCAAATGGAAACGCTTTTCGACACCCGGTCTTTGGGCCCAATTTCTCTGTCACCAAGAACATAAAACCACTGAATACGTTTGAGTCCGGGCTCTTTCGGTATCCCAAAAAAGCGCAAATTTGGTGCAGATTTTCGTGTTGAACCTTAAAATAATATTAATTAAATCAAAAAAAAATTAAAAATACCGCAGAAAATGCATTTCTCCATGTTTATTTAATAAAAATATGTTGAAGAATTTTGCACTGATGAAAATGGAGATGAAAGCTGCTTTCTATTTTTAATCTATTTTTAACAGAACGTCAAAAAAAAAAGGAAAAAATATTTACAAGAAATTTGCTATTTACAAGAAATTTGCAGCCCTACCTACATTTTCACTTGAAAATTTTCTATACAATTGTAAGAATTTTATTGCTTTTTTCTTTGAATTTCCGGCTTTACTGCAGTTTTCGCGTCCAATTGACTTTTAGGCTTACAATCAATGACCATCCCCAGTTTATTAGAACATTTTTTATTTGGTCAAGACCTATTTATTGGTATCAATTGACAGCTTGAAGTCTATAGAAGTTGAAAATACACATGGAACTCAACGTAAAGCAAAGCGGAATAGGTATAAATTATAAATAAATGATATTTTTAGTTTAGGTGCCCAGGTTTTTTTTTTGTTTGAAAAATGTGTTACTTATTCCGGTTGCTAAAGATGAATTTGGTAACATGAATTTTTTTTATTTTTTGTCCTTTTGTGATTTTGTCAAGAATTTCAAATAAAAAAGGCCTCCTCCCATTATTTTCTCTAAAAAAAACAACCGGGGAACCCTAAACTGTAAAAATACCAAACATTAATGTTCTCCTAACCTTTTTCACTTTTAGAAGCCCGTGTCTTCAGAACAACTTTTTATAAAACTCGCAATGGCAAATTCAACAAAGTAATATTTTGTTACCCAAAATAAGTTATATATTAGCTTTTTTTAAATTTATTAATCCCAAGTTAAAATAATTATTTAAAATGTGTGTTTCAAGTCTTTAGCCCGATCCCGGCGGGCACGCAGCCCAAAATTTGGGTCCGAAACCGGGGTCCCTGAAAACAGGCTTTTTGTTGTTTAACCTGTCCCGGTTCAGTTCCAAAACTCCGGGACCAAGTCATAAAAATGCCACGCCAATTTTCTTATAATACTTTGGTAAAATGTCAATCCTTTTAGCGCGTTCACGAACTTTACTTGCGCAACGACATCCCTTGCGGGGTGAGCGTGTGCAGACATTGCCATTATGAGGGACAAATGAAGCCGATCCAATTGGAGGAAAATGCAGCGTTTTGCAAAAGTGCGCAATTTCGTCATTGTTTGTTGGTCGACGGTCCGACCATTCTCCGCTTCATCGACCTGCTCGACAATCGCGAACTCTTCAGGTCCGTTCATTGTTTTGCACTATCAAAACAGACATATTCATTCTCGAGTCTCAAAAGGACGTTTTTTGGTAACAAATGTCAATCTCATCCCCTCTTAGAATTTTGTCAAAAGGAAAAGTCAAAGACAACTTTTAGTATATTTTTTAATCAAAAAGGGAGCAATTTATTAGTTACAATAATAATTGTACGACAAGGCTGTTGTGCCTTATGCTTTGAATTTTTATTCTCCCCGGATATTTTCTCATATCTTTTTTTAAAAAAAAGAGACAGTGAATCCATGAGCGTTGCATGGGAAAAAAGTTAATTAAAACACTGATTTTGATTTTTAATTGAAAAAATCGTTATTTGCAATACAATATTTTTGCTTATAATTTAATCAAATGCGGCTTTTTGGAGGTTTGGAACTTTTTCTCTCCTACTTAAAGCACATTATTTTTTTTATTTTTTCTTAAAGAAATGTCATAATTCTCCAAAGTGTTTGGGCGTATGTGAAGAAAATGAATTCGTCAATTTACAAGCGGATGAATGGCATTTACACGGAAAACGTTGGTCGAATGTTTGTGTTTCTCAACGAATTCGTCGCTGGGACTTTCGTCGAGTCGGCGTCCATTACAGTGCCCGAATTACAGTCAGCCCATTTCTGTTTGCCTTTTCTTTTCCTTTTCATCGTTTTGTTCAGCCAAGAGCAATGCCTCGTCAGAAGTGCCAATTATTTGTTGGACCATTGGAATGCCATTGGAATTCGTCCGTTAGTTCTTTGCTCATCAGAAGAGACAAAATTGCGACTTGACAAATCATTTGAACACACATTGACTTTGCTCGACTACGCCCGAGGTTTTTCAGAGTTTCGGCTTTAATATGCAATTTTACGAAAGGAATTGACTGTGAAAAATCGCTTCTTGAGAGGGTGGAGGATTTATGCAGAAAAGAGAGCCGAGGAAAAGCACTATTCCCCGAATATTGGACGCAGGAAAAATTGTTGGAGGGAATTTCCAAAGGAACGCTCAAAAAAGGGAAATTTAAGGTGGGCGGACGGAGAAATGCAAATGAATGACCGTTTAAATTTAAAACATTTCAGATTTCATCTGAAAATTATTTGGAGGCTTTCGTTGAGTTCGAAATGGAGGACCAATGGTTTGTGAAGGTCGGTTGACCCAACACAAAAAGCGGAAAACAATTCTCCTCCCAAAAATATTCAAAGGGGTCGAAATGTATGAACCGCGCGGTGCACGGCGACGTTGTGGTGGCCGAATTGCTTCCCGAGGAGCAATGGTCACACAATTTCTCCTCCGCCCTTTTCCAATTTAAATTTTAAGGTCCGCCCCTGACAGTGTCATTCGGTTGAGAGACGCGGAAGAAGGCCAAACGGCGGAGATGGCACCAGAGAAAGAGGGGGACGAAGAGAGCGACGGGGGACAGGGCGAGACGGAAGAGGGCGAGGGGGCAGAGAGTGCGACGAAAAAGGCACGCAAAGACACAGTGAGTCAAAGGAAAGAAAGGCAGCCGATTTAGCTGCTTTTTCTTAACGATAGAATCCAATTCCAATTGGCATGCTTTCTTTTCCAGGTCCTCCCCTCTGCACGCATTGTTGGCATTCTGAGAAGAAATTGGCGCCATTATTGCGGTTTGGTTCATAACTTTTTTTTTATTACAAAAGTATGGGGGGGTGAAATTTCGGTACCGATTACAAAATTCTCCCTCTTCGTGGTGCCGGTTGTTTTCCGCCCCGTCAATTATCACATGTCGCAAAAAATAAAATTAATCAAAACTAAAGAATTTTTCAACAGAAAAAAGTATCTATGACAAAACCCATTTTTTAATTTTTGAAAAAACGGAAACCCAAAAAGTGGTCCGAAAATCTTAATAAATTATAATTTTCTTTTAGCAATTTCTAAGAATTCTTTTGTTTTCAAAAAAATTTTAATGATAAATTTTTAAAAAATCTATCGAGGGCGGAATGAAGCGCACCCATCCCCTCTCTTCAGGTGTCATTCTTCCCAGCAATATGTCCGGTGGCAGACAATTTTTATTTGCGCCATCTGAACGACTCATTCCGAGAATTCGAATTGAGACGTCGCACTTTGAGCAGCTGAAAGGCAAAAAGATTATTGTGCAGATCGACAGTTGGCCACAGGGTAATTAATTATTAATTGGAAAAACACCATTTATATTTTCTATAATAAAAGTATCCTTTTTAAGATTCCCATTACCCAAAAGGACATTACGTCCGTGTGATCGGTGAGGAAGGTGATCGGAAAACCGAAGACGAGGTCTGTGACCGATTTGAAGGCCAACACATGGGAGGGGGACGGTTTGTTTCGTTATCCTTCCCCTCCCCCCCCCTCTCCTAACATCAGTTCGATTGTCCTTACCTTATTTTAGGTCATTTTGTTGGAACATGACATTCCCTACGAGGAATTTCCCCCGTCCGTTATCGCCTGTCTTCCAAAAATGCCGTGGTCGCCTTTTCCAATGTCTCCTGAGCAAAGGGAAGATCTGACGCACATTGACATTTGCTCGGTGGACCCTGAAGGTTTTTTGAATTTGGTAAAATGAGTTTTTGACAAATTCCCAAAAAAGGTTGTACGGACATTGACGATGCCCTTCACTGTACAGAAACGAAGCCGGGAAAGTTCGAAGTCGGAGTTCACATTGCCGATGGTAATTGGTCGTTTTCTGTTCGTTTAGTCTCTCTCTCTCTCTTTTAGTCACTCATTTCGTTCGTCCGGGCAGTGCCATGGACAATTCGGCGGCCGAGCGTTCCACAACAGTCATTTGATTCGTTTCGCTCTTAGTGTTCAAAAAACGGATTTATTTAGGTTTATTTATGTGGTCGACGTATTGACATGCTTCCCGAATTGCTCTCATCGAATCTGTTCGTTTTTATCTGATTTACAATTTGATCCTTCCGTTTTTCAGTTGTTCCCTGCGTGAAAACGAAATTCGCTATGCGTTCAGCGTTATTTGGACGATGGACGCGGAAGCGAACATTGAAAAAGTGCGCTTTTGCAAATCGCTGATTCGTTCTCGTGCGGCACTGACCTATCAGAAGGCACAGGAAATGGTGGACAACGCCAAGGAAAACGTTAATAATTCCAAAAATATCAAAACTTTCGCTTTATTTTTAATTTTAGTGTGACAACATTTCTATGAGTTTGCGGTTCGTTCGTTGTTCGTCCTTTTGTCTCCCATTTTCAACTCATTTCTTTTTAGTCGTCTCCTCTCTCTGTCTCGTCTTTTAAAGGTCTTTCAATGTTTAAAAGTGCCTTTTTATCTGAATTTTAAGGCACGGCGACGGACCGTTGGTTCTCTTGAGCTTGCTTCGTCCGAAATTCGATTTGATGTTGACCGGGAGACGGGGGCACCGTGTAAATTTGCAGTTCAAATATAACCTACAAACGGGGAAGGGTCAAATAGCGAAAGTAATTCCATTTATTCACCCTGAAATAAAGCATCTTAGTAATTTTAAATTATTTTGGTTTTCTATTTGTGGAAAACGGTAGGGAAGGGGAACCATCTGCTCTCAAGGGCGTAGTGAAAATGTTAGTTAAGTTTTTTTAAAAAATAAAACTTACAAATCCTTTGTTTTCCATATTGTAATTATGATTTATTTTCTTATTGTTAGATTATGTTTAATTAACAAAAATTTAGTGAAAGTGCAGGAGAAACAACATTTGGAGACGATGTGACTACTTCCGTTTTTTGCGCTTTTTAAATTGACTTTTTCAGGTCAATGGTCGAAGAGTTTATGCTCCTCGCCAACATCTCAGTGGCGGAAAGAATCCTGAACGCATATCCCGTTGGATTTTGTCTTTTGGTTCTTTGTTTCTAATTTCTTTTTGTTGAAAGGATTGTGCAATTCTGAGACGGCATCCAATTCCCGGACGATTGTCATTCAAACCGTTGGTTGGAGTACGTAATTCAGGGGAAGGGTGGGAATTGTTAAGTTCCACAGCATTCTAATTAATTTTATACATGGCAATTATTAGTAGTTAGTTTTATTTTTATTTTTCCGATTGCCGAATCGTGCGGCTTCAAATTGAACGTGGACACCAGCAAGGAATTGGCGAAGAGTTTGGACGACGTGGAGCGACAATGTGTTGGCAGTGGAGGACGGCACAATCCGCTGGTGGCACGGATGTTGCGCATGTTGACCACTCGGTTCCATACTTCCCCCTCCCTTTCTATTCGTTCTCCCTGTTTCTTTCGCCAGTTGTATGACTCAGGCAGTGTATTTTGCTGCCGGAACTGTGCCGAGGGACCATTACATTCATTACGGACTCGCGGTGAATGTGTACACGCACTTCACTTCTCCAATCCGACGCTACGCCGATGTGGTCAGTAACATAACTTAAAAATTTCTTTGAAAAACCTCTAAATTGCACTCACAATTAGACCAGAATCATTTATTTAAATCATTTCATTAACAGCGCTCCCTTAATAATTTCAGTTTTTCAGATGGTCCATCGGTTGTTGTCGGCTTTGCTTGAAATTGACCAAATGCACCCGAATATGTTGGACCGCAAAAGACTGATTAGACAAACTGAGGTATGTTGACATTTACAAGTCGTTCTATAAAAGGGCGAATTTGTGAAAATATTTTTATATTAAAATAAAACAAAATAATTTTTGTTTCATAGAAAGCATAAAACAGGACGAGTTCAATAATTATAGATTTGGTCCAATCGGTTATCAAATTATGGCCAAAAAATAGAAATCTTGCCAAATTTGAAAAGACCACTGTTTTTCTCTTATATAATCAAATCTTCAAAACAGAATATGAACCGACGTCATCGTCACGCGCAATACGCCGGCCGTGCGTCAGTTCTGCTCAACACTTTTTTGATGGTGAAGGAGTGCCCGGAGAAGAGTTTGCCTGCGATTGTCATTGGAATCAGCAGCAACGGAATAAAGGCGAGAACCGCCGCCCATCTTTGGACAACATTTTTTTGACGATATCTTTCGTCAGGTTATGGTCCCGAAGTTTGGCTTGGAAAGCGTTATTTATCTGAACCGGAATGGAGATGGCACGACGCGGCAACAAAGCGCGGCATGGACTCAGCAAAAGATGGCGGAATTTTGCGCATCAAATGGCATCACTTTGTTCAGGGAAGTGAAAGTCAGTGTCACCGTTGTGGAACAGAAAGACCAACGGAAGCGTATCAATGTTAGGTGAGAAGGAAGGAAAGATGGAACCAGCCATAAAAAAATATCACATTTAATTTTAGACTCGTCGACCCATTCGTTGATGGGCTAAGCATTGTGATGGACTGCGAAACGAACATTTGATTTTCAGTTTTTTTTGTTATAAAACTAAAATAAATGAAAAAACAACAATTGTGATTTATGGATTTGAAAAGGAACAGAGATCGCGGGCTGTTTGGTGTGTCCGTCTCCCCTTTCTCCTTCAACTCATCTCCACGTCGTCGTCGCCACCTTCTGACTGCTTGCTTTTGAGTAGATTAGTTGATGTTTTGCTGTCCATAAACAATTGCACGCACTCGTCAATGTCAACAATCTAAATGTCATTTCTATGCTAAAAATACCGTTTTTCTCTTTAACCTCTACGGACTCACGCCCGCCAATGTGGGCGAGTAGCTTTGCGGGTGTTAACAGTTGCATTACGTAACGAAGTGAAGTGTTTTGACCGAGTTCACAAAGGCGAGACAACGCCCCGGGGTCGAGCAGTACGCCTTCGGCATCGGCACGAATTCTCACAATCTGAACGAGCAGCAGAGGAACCATCCGGACTATATATGACCACGACGAACACAAATAAACAAACCAAGGACATTTCTTCGATGGAATAGGGCCGAGTGGGCACTATCAGCAAACGGTCGATCAAATCGCTTGGGATTCCGTAGAAGCCAATTTCATCCGAATTTCTTTAAATCAAAAAAGGTAATATAAAATATGAATTGTACACAAGAGCAAATTAGTTTTACGGATGTAAAGTACGCGTAATGTGACATTTCCACCCGAGGCACACACCTTATTTTACTCCGGCCTCGGTTGGTGGCGAACACAATGACCGGGTTGACTTCGGATTCGAGGGCACGGTGCAAAAATGTAAAGCATTCCAAGTCCAACATGTGAACTTCATCAATGAACAGAACACCTGGCAAAAGTTCGGCTTGGCCCTGCAAAAATAAAATAAAATGGGATTAAATGGAAGGTTTTTTATAAAAAAAATTATTTAGATTTAAAAATTTTGAACTTTCTTGGAAAAAAATCTGGTTTATTCCCAGTCAAAATAATTCCCCGATTTCTTGAAACACACAATAACACAAGTGTTTTAGATCGAAAAGTCGAAGAAAAATTGTCAGTCTTTCTCGGGGTTTTTTTTTCTGATATTGTATCGACAAAACGTGGAACCCATTGTCCGATCTCTATTTGAAATGGAAAAATGCAATTGACCCACCGATTCAATGAGTTGGTTTACGACTTTGTTCACTTCGCTTCGGAGTTTCTCTGAATGAAATGTCTATTGTCAGATAGGCTTCCCCTCCCCTCCTCGTCCACCTGATATTTCTGTTTTTTTCGGCTTCATAAATTTTGAAAGCATTGAGATAAAATCGCCCGTTTTGCCCTGAGGCGACGCATTTGCGTTGTCGAAGTCGTGCAAACTCACATACTGTAACAATGGTCAGTTTTGAATTTATACTGTCACAATGGTTTAATTTGTTTTTAGTTTCACAATGGTTTAATTTGTTTTTAGTTAAGTTTAGGCCGTTTCAATTTCAGAAAAATGGATTCGCATAGATTTTATTTGATTCACTATGGTGGGGCTTTGGGAATTTTCGACAGCAAAGGACATTTTGATAAACAAGATTTTTCCGGCGGTGAGACCAAAAAGTGGTACGAAAAGCAACAAAAAAAATGGTCGTCCGGGCGGGACAACCACCCCGGGCGAAATCCTGTGACCATCCCTGCCTTCTTTTTTTGTTTTCCTGCTTTTCTCATAAAATAATTTTCCATAACCATGATCAATTTTGGGTTTGCCTCATTGTCAGTTCAAGAAAATCCCAATTAATATTTAATTAACAAATGATTAAAGTTTTACTTGGACAATTTCCTTCTGTTTGTGCACGTCTCCCTTCGGCATTGGCACAAATTCGTCAGCGTCTAAGTCGAATTCGTTGGCGAAGATGTCCGACCGGCCCATCCTTTTGACTGTCCCCGAGCCCGCCTCGATGTAAATGATGTCTCCCGGTGTCACTTTTTGCTTCAGCAGTGAGTCGTAAATGGTCGGATCCAAACGCAATTCGCGCGACCCTTTTGTCGTTTTCAGAACGCAATTAACGTGCGAAATCGTCTTCCCAAAGCCTCCGATCGGATGGTCGGCCTCCACCGGCGCCAAATCGACCACTTCGCCCTCAAACACTTCCTTCACTTCTTTGATGCGTACACCTAAGGGGGACGGGGGTGGGTAAACAAAATCGGCTTCAAAGATTTTTATGAATTTTTGATAGCCAAGGCATTTCCTGATTCCAGGTCCAGACCATTTTTCGGCAATCGGGTCTTCCTGGAGTTTTGTCTAGGAAATCCAGGTCCAGGCTAAACACGAAAAAACCCTAAATTTCCTGGACAAAGTTTTAGAATTTATTATTTCAAGTGACCGTTGTTTTTTCAAGTTATCAAAAAAATGAGTTTATTAATTTGTATTATTTGAGATTTAAAAATTTAGATTTTAAACAATTTGAGTAATGGCGCAACCTTTTTTAGTTAGTTTGCCGTTTTTGCTTACCGATGGCCCTTCTGAAGTGTTCCATCAGCACCTCCGTTTTCTTCACTTCGCTGGAAAACACTTCCGACCCAACCACCGGCACAAACGGCACTTTGTCGCCAAGTTCCTGCGCAAGTGCCATTGCAATTGCTGTCTAGAAAAAAACAAATGGAAAAATTTATTCATTTAAAAAACTGTAAAAAAGGTATTATGGCTGAAGTTAGTGCATAAAAGCGTACCTTTCCTGTCCCCGGAGGGCCTGCGAGTAAAACCGCTCTGCCGGCCATTTTCTTCTGTCTGACCAGCTCCATCACAATGCCGGCTGCTTCTCTCGCTTCGCATTGGCCTATAAATCCGCAAGCCTAAAAAGGCAATTGTGTAATTACTGTAATTAATCTGTCTATTTGACAGACTTTTTGCAGAGCTTCGCCGGTTTCTACGTTAAGCCCCAACCCTTTGACGTGACTGTGCGCCGCTACGCGTGCCTTCTTGACAAATGATTTGTTCTGAATTAAGGATTAATCCACAAGCAAAGAAAAGATTATTTATTCAATCAAAGAATACATTGCGGGTCATTTATTACTTCGATTTTGGCGCCACTGGACTTTGGAATTTGAACTGACGTTGAATCAACAATCTCCATTTCTTTAATATAATGAAAATTTAACTTAAAAAAGAGTAATTTTGAAAATTTTTAATGAAATTTATAGTCCGACGGTGCTGATAGGCTGTGGCAATTTGAAATTTTTAGATCATTTGTTGTTAATAGGGCTTAATTTTAAGTTGTTACCTATTTTTTTCCTTAGCTCCATATAGTTTGGAACGCACGAAAAAATTTGGTGGTTGTTAAGCTACTTTTCGAGTTTTTAGAACCTATTTTTTAGGTTTATTTTTAGAACCAAAAAATTTGAAAAAATCTATTTTAACATACTATTTGGCGTTTGCCCAAATTTATTCCCCCCTTTTTTGAAAAAAAATTTTTTGTTTTCAAAAGTCACGAAAATATATTTTAAGAAGTTTTCGGTAATTCGGGTCAGGGTTTTCTGGGCTTGAAAAAACCGTGTATCTTGGTCTGTACCTGGGCTATGCATTACTATATATGATATATTAAATGTTAAATCCAAGTCAGGATATCCTACGAAAATGGTTATTGTCTATCGACCTTACGTCAGTCGTTGGCGCCGAGCATGGACAGTTATCAAGGCAAAGCCTCGTTTCTGGCTCAAATATTATCCAGAATTTTCTGCGGGCTGGTATATGCTGGTTCCATCGGCCATTATTTGTCTCGGAACAAGGTTCTATATTGGCGGGTATCCAAACAACTACGGCATGGGCTGGATCGGTAAGGTTTTCTCTATGGATATGCCTGAGTCATCAATATTATTTGTTTGTTTTTTGTAAATTTCAACAGTCCTTTTTTATTTTTTGAATTTACTCATTGAATTCTAAATTTTTGAACACTATTAACACCTTTTTTGAGGGTGAAAAACCAACTTTGCTGCATTTCACCATTCCAATTTCAGAAAAACCATTCTATCGTCAGCATTTCGAGGTGCGTCGTCCCGATGATCAAATGGTTCTCAAATGGCGTCTTCCTGAGGTTCCGCAGCTTTTGTTTCGTTTTTAAATTGTCCCTCCAGGAATATCCCGCTCGTTTCCAAACCAACCGTCAGTCCGACTGCTACCCTACTACCGCTCACAACAAACACTACGCCTGGGACGTGAAATAACTGCGTGTCGAGCGAACAGCGAACGACAAGAAAAAAAACATGCACATTTACTTTATGTTACGTTTAGGAATGACACTGTAAAATGTTCTGCCAATGTTTTTCAATTTTAACTATCGTTGAGGGGGGGGGGGTAAGGATGTGTGTTGGAGCTGCTTGTCAGAAGTTGAACCATTTGGCACTTTTGTAGTTGATTCACCATAACAGCCCCAAAAAGGTCGAAAAACTTAAAAAAATAAAATTTATTGTCCCGAAAAAATCAAGGTGTATATATATTCTCACAGAGGTGCCGGTTTTCATGAAATTTAACCACAATCCAAATGCGAATCCATCTTCCCTTCAGTTTATTTAAACAAACAAATGCTGCAAAATAAATCGTAAATGTCCCTACGCCTGATTAGCACATGACAGTCATCGTTGGTCCGTTAGATAGTTAGAAGTTAAGTTTTTCAAACAGGAGGATAATAGTTGTTAGAGGGCGGAGTTTAACAAAACGGAGCACGAGAAAATAAATGGAAAATAGTAGATTAGTCAAATAACAGTCCATCGTTGTGTCCACCGAAAATCCGTCTGACGAGTTAATCCCACCAATTCTTAAATATTATAAGAATATTTATGTAATTATGTTTTGGATTACATTTTGAGACTGTGGTTGGCGATTTGGAGGCAACACTCGCTGGGTTTGCTGTTGGGGTGTGTGCGCATTGGCTGGTGCACTGTTATATTGGGTGGCATTGCCAGAAGGGTTTCGCCACGCGTCCGTTCCTCCACCGTGGTGGCCTGGGCCACGCTGTCCAACACTTGCCGATGGGTTTTGAACACGATGGTCTCTGACAATAAAATATCCCATAGGTTGATTAATTGTAAGTTAATTGATGTGAGTAAAATTGTTTGCCTTCCTCCGAAACGATTTCCGCCACCTCCGCGCTTCGACCCGGCGCCAAGGTGCGACCGTCCCCCACCGCCTCCGTGTCGGCCTGAATCGCGTGCCATTTCTTCGAGCCAATCGGGCAATTCCTGGTTTGCTTCCACAATCAGATTAGTGAGTTCATGAGAAATGTTCCGGTTTTTGTCGTTGAAAAAGCTAGTGGCCATTCCTAAAATATCATTTACAAACCTAACTAAAATGGGAACGGACCAATGTTGCCCACACGGCCGGTTCTGCCAATTCGGTGCACGTATTCATCGATGTCATTCTTTATTTAAAATGGCATAAAACAGATTAAAATCCACCCACCGGTAGGTCATAATTGATCACGTGCTTGACATTCGGAATGTCCAACCCACGGGCGGCAACTGCTGTTGCCACCAAAATGGGTGCCGTTCCGTTGCGGAAGTTCTCCAAATGACGCTCGCGTTCCATTTGCTTCAAATCACCATGGATTGCTACGCAATGGTAGCCTTCTTGCTGGAGCATGTAACTCAGCTTAAAAGCCAAATTGCGAGATTGCATGGAAAAGCATTGAAATAGCATTTACATCTCCACAGCCGCGTTTGGTTTCAACGAAAATCAGTGTTAGTGCCTCGGGCTCACTGGCATCGAGCAAATCCATCAGGAAATGGCGTTTGTTGTGCTAAAACGAAGGCAAAACCCGAAATATGCACTATTTGTGGTCTTTGTTTTAACTGTTTATACCTCTTCAACCCAAACAACTTTTTGACTGATGTTCTCAGAGGTGGACCCAACTCTTCCAACAGCCAAAAACACATATTCAGGCATGAGGAAGTCTTGGGCGAGGATTTGAATGTCTCTTGGAAAGGTCGCAGAAAACATCGCAGTAATACGCTCTCCCTTCTGAGGCATGCCGGACATTTGCACAATCTGACGAATCTGCGGCTCAAAGCCCATGTCAAGCATTCTAGAGGATGGATAGTTGCTTTGAAATTATCCCTTTTGCACCTGTCCGCCTCGTCCAACACCAAAAAGCGGCACGCCTCCATGCCAATCAACCCATTTTGGATGACATCGATCAGACGACCTGGTGTTGCGATAAGCATATGCACACCCAACTAAAGAAGAGAATGCTTCCTAATAATTAATTTTCAACTACCCGAAGTTTGTTGATCTGATCACGATAATTTTCACGGCCTCCGTATAGAAGTGCTAAATTGAACGGAAAATTATATTTGTTGGGCAAACAAAGTGCCTGAAACAATCGGAGTGCGGTAAGCAAATTTGCGCGACTCATTGTATATTTGGAGACTGAGTTCCCGGGTCGGCGAAATAATTAGTGCCTAAATTATAAATCTTAAAACAGCATAGCTAAAAAGGGATAGTCACGAGAGGGTATTGGCATGTGCGTCCATTTGGCCCAGTGCTTTTCTGATAATAAAAAAACTATAAATTCTATGCCAGTTAATTCTTTCCCCACCGGCTTCATCCATTTCTGGCCTTCCTCTAAAAGGGTGTTGACCACCGGCACCAAAAAGGCTGCTGTTTTCCCACTCCCGGTCTGAGCACATGACATCAAATCTCGCTGTAAAAACCATTCAGAAAGGTAAAATAAACCAAAAGCTTTGTCCATTTGAGGTAGTGACCTTCGCGGCAAGAGTTGGGATGGAATATTTCTGAATGCAAAGCAAAATTAATGCCAAAGTGTCGCGTCTTTTACCTGCACCGGCGTCGGTCTGTCGTAGCCGCTCTTTCGAATGTTTTCCTCAATCCACGGGTGTAAATTCAGATTGGTGTCCGCAAACTGAACTTTATCGCATAATGCAAAGAAAAGAAAAACTAAATTTGAACGCTTTGGATCGGCGGTGGGCATTCAACGCCGGTCGCCTCGACCGGGATTTCCTCATATTTGTCAAAATTGATGCCAGAGTTGACACCGGTAAATAATTCCGCCTCCAAACGTTCATCCCTCGGACCGCCTAAACAAAACCAAAAAGTGAACGAAAATCAATAAAACTCTCGAATGAAATGCATTTTTATTGTTTATACAATCCATAAAAAGTTGCCATTTGCCCAACTTACGATTTTCCCATGTAACTGCATTCTGATTGAAGCGCGCGTTACGCGCATAGTTTTGCTGCTGTCCTTGGGAATTTGGTGGTAAATCGTTGAGAAGTGAAGGGGGTGGCCCATTGGTCGCTTGGCTTTCTCCTCCCAACGATGGTTCGTCCAACTTGGCCCAGCGTGAATTTGGCTGCCTAGAAAATTGGATTTGAAACGTATTTCAAGAAATGCTGAAATGCACTAATTAACCGTGAAGAAGGTGCATTTGGAGGGTGTTGATAGCTTGCCCATTGCTGCTCGTCATGGACAGAACGGTCGGAGCGGTCATAGGAGAAACGACCTAATGAAAACAGAAAATGACGGAGGATGAAAGTAAACAAGAGTGCAAATGTAGTAATCGAAGCACTTCTGACCTGAGTATGGCGGAGGATGACTAAAATGGGAATTTAAATTGTGTCATCATTTAAATAATTGACGGGTAATACTTTTGGTCCCTATAAAACGGAGCATTTTGCGCAGGTTCGTATTTCTCGGCAATAGTTGCAAACCGATGATTTTGAATTTCATTAAAAACCAAAGGAGCAAAGGAGGGACTCTTTGGTTTGTAAATTTTTGTGATAAAAAATCGTGGTTTTATTTAACACCAATTTTGGCTAATCCCTAATCATTAACCCGAATTCTTACCCGCCCGATTGCTGCTGCCCCCCTCCTCTTTCTCGGTCTCCGCCACGTCTTCCGCCCGAATCGACGCCTCCGCGAGCATTTCGCTGTCCATCATTGTTCCAACGACCAGACTAAAAATATTCTGGCTTCGTAAGTATCTAATTAATTTGGACCTGTTGGTTTTGAACCCCAGCAAATGATTGGCTTTTCCGCATAGGACAGCCATCGTAATTGTTTACGCCGTTGTTTGAATGATTGGCAGCCGGTGATTGATTTGAATGATTGGCACCGTAATGCTCCAGAGGCGATGCCTCGGGCACCTCACTCAATTTTTGTCTTAAATGCGGAGGCAAATAGCGTCCTTAATTTGTATTAATCAATTGGGTTAAGGGATAGATAATCACGAAATACCTCCAGTATGTCCGTCATTGTTGCTCATGCCAAAATATAAAATTGTAATTGGAAATTAGTGGTGAACGTAATATATAGCGCCCCTATCAGAACATAAATTATAGATATATATGTATGTGTAAATAACACAGGGTAAGAACAGCTGAGCTCGATACAAAAAAAAGCGATTTCATAATTATGTAGATAATGAGAAATTTTTAAATTCACTACACATCAAAAATTCAAATAAAATTCATTAAAAGGGTGAATTATTTATTTTTCATTAGAATTAAAACCTTTTCTACTAAATTTTCAACCAATCCCATAATTTAACCCATAAAGAAATTTAAACTTTAAAATATTGAAAATTTGACTATAAATACAATATGAAAGAATTTCATATAAGCATAATTTTTGGTACTTTTCCGTTTTGGGCCTACAGCTCAAAATTAAAAAATATATCAACAAGACGATAAATGTCCGGGGCGCAATGTCATAATTCATAAAAAATTCTTAATCGCTAAGCAAATTTATGCTATGAGAATGGTACAAAAAGTATCCCTTCAGCGCGCCCTTTGTTGACATTTTTAAAAATTTTGAGATGTAGGCCCAAAACGGAAAAGTACCTAATTTTTACGCTATTAAGTTATTAACATTTGCACAAATTGTTGAACAGAATCATTCCTTCATGCCATTGAAAATCCAAAATGCCAAAATGGCCTTGAAAGTTTCAAAAAATTCTTCGGGGAAAAAGAATAGGAGGGACAGAATAACAAAAAACCGCATACCTATCGCTGATTGTGAGACTTTTCCCCGCTGGCAAGAGACCATATGGTTTTTTGGTACATATACCGTATTCTTTAAAAAAACGTTTTACAGTAATTTGCTGGCGTTAAATCAAATTTGTTCTTTTTTTTTTTTCTCTACATTTACACACCCCCCAAAAAATGACCCAAAAAATTTCAGAAAATATACCCCCTAAGAACTGAAAAATTTCCTAAAATTAATTCCCTTAAAAAATTTTTTCTTTGTAAAATTTTTGGTTTAAAAACAAAAATATTTAATATTCATTTACAATTGAAATATAAAGCCAAAATTGTTTTTTTCATTTAGTTTTTAGGTGATTTGCTACCTAAAAAGCGTTAATAAAAATTATTTGTCTTTTTTAGTGCCTATTCGAGGATTTTATGTCTATTTAATGCCTATTTTGCGATTGTTTTTTCTTCTTTTTTACATAGGTGCCTTTTTGTGATTTTTTGTGCCTAAAGTGGTAGCCCTAATTATCGAAAAAAGGCTAACGAGAAAGCCGTAAAACAAGGTGCGTCGAGTTGGCCATGGCGAGTTAGCTCAGCTAGTTGGCTCCACGGCGACAAAAAGAGTTGGTGGTCGGTAGCAGGGATGGCATTCCGAAGCCCCAAAAATTTTCGGAAATCGGAATTCCGACCCCAAAAACGTCGGAAATCGGAAGTTGGAAACGGAAATTTTTCAAAAATATATAATATAATAAAAAATTTTCTAAATATTTTAATAGGCTAAATTTTTTAATTCTTAACAAGGAAAAGGTGATTTCAAAAATGTTTTTGGTTATTTGAATATTTTGCTTGAAAAATTATTCAATGATTTTATCAAAATCTTTTTTTATGTCTTTTTGCATTATTATAGAACATTTTTGGGAAAAGGAGTGACTATTTACACGTTTTTTACGGCGCGCTTTTTTCAAAAACTTTTTGGGAACATGGAGGAGGGTCAGGCGGTGCCGATAGGCGCCGCCGGGAAAAATTTGTCATTTTTAATGCGATTTGTTAACAGAAATTGTACAAAAATTACTAATTTTTTGAAAAAAAAATTTAAAAAAAATTTCCGAAAATTTCCGACTTTTCATCAAAAATTTCGGAAATCGGAAATCGGAATTCCGACGACCAAAATTCTTTCGGAAATCGGAATTCCGTGCCATCCCTGGTCGGTAGGCCGGCGCCGGGAATTTGAAAAATTAATGAGATTTGAAATCACTGTGTTGTTGACCGGATGCGTTCGTAAAAATAATATAAACTTTAGTCCGATTTTTTTGTTGTTTCATAAATATTGTCCAAACTTTATTTATGTATTTTAAACATTTAAAACACTTGCATACATATGGTATCTTTTTGTTTTGACTACATTTGAGTTGATAACCTGCTGGATTAATTCAAAAATAAATAATTTTTGAAAATTTCAACGTAAAATTCAGTGAAAATTTCAATTGAAAATATAATTAAATTAAAATTATAATTTTTGGTTTTTTATACATTTATTGCACTCTAAGTAAGCTTAATCTATCTAAATAAAGTGTAATTAGACATTTTATGGGGGTGCGGCATAACGGAAAAGTACCCATTTTTTATTAATTAGAATATTTATTTTTTACTCGAGGTTGGTCAAAGATTCATAACTAGTTAAATTGGGCACTCAAAATTCCAAAATATTTATCAAAATAATGATCAAAAAGTTAAAATATTTTTTATTGTAAATTTTTAATTATTGGAGTTAAAACAAAATACTTTCAGTTAAATGATGTTTTTTTTTTTTGCTTCTTTCTCATTAAAATAAAGCTGCATAATAAATATTTAAATAAATAATCCGCGCCCTAATAATTATTTTTAAAAAGCATTCTTTTGTCATTTGTCAGTCTCCGCCTCTCTTTTCCTTTTTCTCCGCTGCCTCTGCTCGCATCTCTTTTTACCTTTCTTATCAATTCGAAAAGCAGCAAATTCATAATGGCCAAATATGTAATAAAATAGGCAAATCGATAACTAATGATCATTAATTAATTAGACATTAATTAGACGGGGGGGGGGGGGGTCCAACCCTTTTTAGTTTAGGAAATGATTAACTTCAATATGCAAATGACCTTTGCTTGGGTTTCTTTCAATTATTCTTTTACTATTATTAACTCTCTCTCTTTTCATTTTTACGTGAAATGTTTTTCCAACAAATCCTTTTAATTACCTCATTAACCACCGTCGCTTTTGCAAGTGACGGCAGCAAAGGAAAGGCCGTTGTCGTTGTTGGCACATTGTCCGAATACCGTGGAGAGCATTGGTTCACTCACATTTCACTATTTTTGAATAATTACGGTGACAATTAGGGGACGGAAATCCTTTGAGGATGACAGTTATGACGCGACCAAAGAAGAATTGGACTACAGTGACTGGGAAGAGGGCACATGGGCGAAGGCGAAACGCCTCAAACTGTGCTCAACCGCCGGCACCGCCCCAGGGGGTTCGTTTGATTTCGTTTAATTTGTGTAATTTTGGCTTAAAAATAAATTCAGAGAATCAAACGGAAATTTGCCACTGCGAATCGAACGGCGACCGAAGTGATCTTTTGTGTGTCTCTCAGAATTTGACCACAACGGACGCCGATTTGCCAGCGAATTTTTCGCCTTCGGTGGTGCACATGGAGCACAACGTCATAAAATATTTGCTCAAGGAGAGAGATTCATTTTCCGATTCATGGGAGTCAATTAAAATTTAAATTTAGGACAAAATTTTGCCCGGCAAAGAGACAAATGTTTTGTCTTTGGACCTTTCGTCCAATTTAATTTCCGACATTGAACCGGCAACTTTTGACAAGTTCGCCAAATTGCAAGTGCTGATGTTGACGCACAACAAAATTGAGAGCGAACAGATCAGCGAGTAAAACAAAATGCCAAAGAATCACTGCCAAAAAGCATTAAATTTATTTTCAAAATTTTAAAGCGATTTACTCACGGCCAAATTGGGACAGAGTTTGCATCAGTTGTACTTGGACTACAACTTCATCACCACCCTTGACCAAGGGATCTTTGACAATTTGGATCAGTTGAAGAAATTGGTGTTGGACGGAAATCGGGGCTTAAAACTCACGAAAGGGGTCAGCCATTGGGAGAAGGGCGGAAGGATTTGCAAAGATTGACAGATATTCACAAAAGCATTGGAGGCATTGGAAGTGCTTTCGCTGGACAAATGCGACTTAAAAGAGTTGGAGGAGGACATTTTTGAGAATTTAACGTACAATTATGAAAATTAAAGTTTTCCTCCCATTGCTTTTCCTCCCATTGCTTTTCTCCCATTGCTTTTCCTCCCATTGCTTTTCCTCCCATTGCTTTTCCTCCCATTGCTTTTCCTCCCATTGCTTTTCCTCCCATTGCTTTTTCTCCATTGCGTTTCCGCATAGCTTCTTCCATTGCCCCCCCCCCATCACAGATCTCTCCGTGCCCTGTCCCTCTCTGGCAATCCCTTGGACCGAATCCCCGCTGCTCTCTCTCCGCTTCATTCGCTGACGCACCTCGCCATGTCGTCCACCAATCTCAAGGAGTTAAAGGAGGGCGACTTTCAAAAGACAGTGCCTGGGCTGGAGAAACTTTGTAAGCTTATATTAGTTAAATGGAGTTTGTAATTAAAATTGATGGACTGATTAAACTAACAAAAGAATGTTTTTAAATAATCATTTGATTTCAATGGCACAGATATGCGAAAAATGAAATATTTGTGGAAAATTGGAGAAAACACTTTCAACGGACTGGCAAATTTGAAGGTTGGAATGGATTAGGATAAATAATCAAATAAAAAACTAAATTATCTCAAACATATCCCAACGATCATTAGTCAATCAGCCGATCGCTCCCTTTTCAGTTCATCGATTTTTCCTTCTCGGCCAAATTGCGTTTATTGGAGCCAAATGTTTTCGGGAAGGACCCGCCACAGAATTTAAGCGAATTGCACTTACAGCAGTGCAATTTCAGCACTTTGAGTGCCAAAACTTTGCCTCAAATTTATTGGAAGAGTTTGGACGTATTAAAATTGAACGGAAATCCTTTTGTAAGCATTGGACGGATAAAGCATCACAAATGCTTGTTGGCTGTTCAGTTGTGCGATTGCAAATTGAAATGGATGGTGGGCATGAAAGAAGCGATGCGCATCGAACCGACGTAATAAAAGCCTTTGTCAAATTGGAAAAACTGGCATTTCCAATAATGACATTTTGCAAATGACACCGTTAAGCTGCAAATACCCCTCTGAACTCGAGAGTCTCAGTCTGTCCGATGCCAACCGATTGAGCGATCTTTGCGACCCGACTCCGTCCTCAATTTCCAAATTTGTCGTTTTTTTGGTTTCCATGGTCCTTTTCTCCGCCCTTAAAATTGTCCCAATTTGCCCATTACCCTCAGATTCTCTTCGCTTCTTTGGTGGCCGTTGGCCTTGTCTATGCGCGCCGTCGTTACGTGGCCAAATACGGCGGCGATGTTCGCCTGCCCCATTTTCTTGGGGGTCCTTTTTCGGCACTTTTCTCCACTGATCGTGCCATTCTCCGCTCTTTAAGGTTCTTCCGAATTCGCTCGCTCCCATCAGATGGGTTACAGCGAAAACGGTGGCAATATTTTTGAGGATGACGACGAAGGAGAAGAAGTGGAAGAGGTCCAGCCAACTGCCAGAGAAGGGACCGAACGACCCGAATTTGTCTGAGAGAGAGAGAGAGAAGTGCCGAACCCGAACAAAGGATGGCATGGCAAACGGACGAATTGTGCCAATGTCAAATGTTATCGGATTTATTAACTTTAAATATTTTTTAACGATGGTCGATTTTTCTGCTGTTCTTGTTTATCTTTATTTACTCATTCAGTGCTGTTATCAATTATTTTCTTATTTGATTTAATATTACGTTTTCTTTATTTTTCTCTGGTGAAATATTTTTTGGACTATTTAAAATTCCTTTATTTTACAATTTTATATTTTTGTTTTCATTTCAAAATGGTCTACGGCCTCGGCAACCAAATGCTCAAATCGCTTTTCTTCCTCACCAATTTCGCTCTTTTTCTGTTCGGATGTCTTCTCTTTGCCTTTTCCCTTTGGGTAATTTTGTAATTACCATACTTTTGAATGGGATACAGTAAGAAATGAATATTTCTTTGCTCAGGCTAATTTGGACCAAAATTTTTCACGTAATTTGCACGATTTTGCTCAACAAACCAAACTTGACGGAAAGTTCATTGATGAAATTGCGGAGGTAAATATTTCGTCTTTTTTGTTTTCCCTTCAAATGAAAAGGTTACAGTATCAGGCTGCCCTTTGGGTATACGGTATGTGCGTAAGTTGCCAATGCGAAGTGTGTTTAGGTGTTGGTCGCCATTGGCGCCCTCCTCCTCGTGGTCGGCTTTCTCGGCTGTTGCGGTGCGGCGTGTGAAAGTGCCGTTCTTCTCACTTTGGTCCCCCAATTTCCCCCCCCCCCCCCCTCCAAATTTGGCTCAATTTCTCAGTTCGGCGCAATTATTCTCATCCTATCGCTGATTGAGCTGTACATTTTGTTTATGATGTTCACCAATCGCACCGAACTGCTCGACTCCGTGTACAAAGCGTTTCTCGACAGTGCCAAAACGGCGGATGGACGCCGAAATTTGAAGCCCATTCAAACGGCACTGAACTGTTGCGGGGCGACACTGAGCACACAGCAAACGTACAAAAGCGAAGGGTTATGCCCCGATCAGCTGGCGAAGGCGGTGAGAAAGGCGGAAAATGAGGGGAAAAAGTGAATAACCATCAGAAGAATCATCTTTTTAACTGCTAAAAAGACTGATCATTGCAATTATTCTAATTACCCCCTATTATTCTCCCTAATTACCCCTCGATACTTTTGTTCAGAATGCTTGTTACGCTGTGGTGGCGGCTAAAGTTGGCAGTAACGACGTTTTGGTGTGCGCCATTTTGGTGCTATTCGTCCAATTGGTGGCGATGCTTTTCTCGAGCACTCTGAGCAATGCTTTCAGAAGTCACTTCGTCTACAGCCCAATCGGACAACGTTAAAAAGACAAAAATGGCAAATTAAAGTGAAAATTGAGCAATTTCAATGATATGTAATTTAACAGTGAATTGCGTCCCATTAGCACTCACTTTTTTGTGATTGTCTTACAATTAGTCAATTTATTTTGTAATAATTTCGAATTTATTTTCCAAAATTCGTTGTTTCTTTTTTCATTTTATTTTTCTGTACAATTAGTTTTTGCTTCTTCTGCTGATCTTGTGAATGTTTCTCACTTTTACGCATTTATTCACTTTTTTATAAATTTATTCTCTTTTTTTTACGTTGTCTTTTGATAATTGGTCTCACGGGCAAAAGTTTTTCAACTGTAAACATAAATTTAAAAATTATTTTGGACTCATTTTGGTGACATAAAACGGCGGCATTTAATGAATTTTCTCAAATTGCGCTCGTTGCGTTTAAAACAATTGTTGGCCAATTGCCCCACTTTAATCCGTTAATTGTCATAGTTAAATCTGTTTTTATGAATGTGTAAATCCAACTACCAATGAACCGAACATTTGGCCATTTTTATATTTAATGACCCTTTGCCGGGCTAAAAGTTTCCTGTAATTATGCAATTATAAGTGTCACAACCGAGACGAATCTTACGCAAAATAAGACCCCCTTTAAAGTTCATATAAAAACAGACAGTTCGGTTTTGTTCATTTCATTTAAAATTGCTGCAAATAAAATTTAAAAATTCGAAATGAATGCGTCGCAAATGGAGGAAAGTGACCGTTTTGGTGGGTGTCCCCCCCCCCCCCCCTCCCCGCCTTGGCCAATTTGTCGCCCTTTCGGCAGATTTTGTGCGTTTCGTTTACTCTGTCAGTGCCGCGATTAGCTTTTTGCTTGGAATGTTTCTCAATGTCCTCCTCATGTATTTGATTTATACCAAAACGGTGAAGGCAATGCGCATTTATTCTCGTCTGCTGCTCCATTCGTGCTTTATGGTGAGGCCATTCTTCGGCCGATTCAAAATTCCGATCACTCGGCCTCAAATTGGGGCCTATATCGTTGGCCAATTCAAAATTCCGATCACTCGGCCTCAAATTGGGGCCTATATCGTTGGCCAATTCAAAATTCCGATCACTCGGCCTCAAATTGGGGCTTATATCGTTGGCCAATTCAAAATTCCGATCACTCGGCCTCAAATTGGGGCCTATATCGTTGGCCAATTCAAAATTCCGATCACTCGGCCTCAAATTGGGGCCTATATCGTTGGCCAATTCAAAATTCCGATCACTCGGCCTCAAATTGGGGCTTATATCGTTGGCCAATTCAAAATTCCGATCACTCGGCCTCAAATTGGGGCCTATATCGTTGGCCAATTCAAAATTCCGATCACTCGGCCTCAAATTGGGGCCTATATCGTTGGCCAATTCAAAATTCCGATCATTCGGCTTCGAAATGGGGCTGATTATTTCGTCACCTCCGTTTCAGGATATTCTGATCGTAATCGTCTCGACTGCTGTCCAACCAATTCTGGTCCTTTTCCGTTTGCTTTTTGTTTCCAATTGTCCGACTTTCCCTAAGGTTGTCGACCATGGCTATCGTGCGGTGTTCCAAAATGGGGTCACCTTTAATAAGCAACATCCAAACACACTTTTGTAATTATTTTGCTTAGATTTTTCGAAACCTTCCCCAACCATACGCTTATATGGTGAGCAATTGGCTTCTCCCCAATTTGCGCAGTGTTCGCTTTTCAGATGAATGTTCTGTGGATCCAACTGCTGCTCTTCTTCATGGTCTCCACCACCACCCAATTCATTTTCCGCTATTTTCTCCTCTCCCGGTCCATTCTTTGGCATTTAAATGCCATTTCAATTCATCCGTTGCCAATTCCGTGCCCCACAGAGACGGCCGAATTCCGGCCAAAGCGATGTGGCTTATGGCAATGTTCGCCTTTTGGCTTAACCTTTTCCACATCGTTTTGCTGACCTGGTCCGATTACCCGCGTGAACATTACCACCAGGCGATGGTCGAATTGGCGCTTCGTGTTCAGCAGGAGACGGGGGTCACCGCTGTCAAATTCACTTCGTTCACTTGGGCTGTAAATGCGCCGTCCTTTTGCCATTTCTCCCCCACCCCCGTCAAAAAGTGCCGTTTTTCTCCCTTTCAGCGTTCTTTCCCATGGCTTTGCCACGTGGTCATTATGGTCGTCCTTTTCTCCTCCTGTTACATTGTCATTGGGGTGCATTTGCTATGCCAATCGAACAAATATTTTGCCCATTTTCAGATTTGTGCCGTCAAAATCCGTCGTTACGTCGGCAATACTTTCGCCCAAGGCCAACAGGAAAATGCCACGGGCGGAATTTGTGCCACGACTTCGCTGCGAAAGCAGAAAATGCGCGAATATAACAACGAAATTACACGCGCACTGATTGTCCAGGTGCGTTGCCAACAAAAAAGAACATTCCCAAAATGAAAGTGACAATGGCAGGCCGTTCTGCCCACCTTCGAGGCCGCTGCGATGCTCACCCAAATTTTCCTGCCCATACTGTACCCCAAAGACACTACAGTATTCATCATCCTTTTCATTGCCATCCCTCTTTATTTTGCGCCGGTCGGTCCGCTTTTTGTGCCCATAAACGCCAAAAGCTTTCCCATTTTGTCAAAGGTTCTGAACCCGTTGGCCACCATTCTTCTCGTGAAGCCGTATCGTCGTGCCGTTCTCGCGTTCATTTTGGGCCGTCGTGCCGATGTTCGCGTTTCAACCGGGGCATTTGTGGAACGGACGAATCACAGCAAATTCCCAAGCTCAACCGCATTCAGTACGAACATCCAAGGACAGCAGCAACAGCAAATGACAACGACGGAATAGCCGAAAAGTGAACAAAAAAACATTTAAATAATTTAATTTAAAAAATATATTTTAGGAGTGTAAACGGAGAAGCAGAAGGAAAAGGAGAACAATTGAATAAAAAGGCAATCATTTCAATTGAAAAAGATACGAAGAGAGATCAGAGAAACAGAGAAAATTGTCCTCTCAAAATTTGTTTCTTTAGTCCGTAGAAATAAACAAATTTAACGGTCCTTTTTTAGCACAAAAAATCATCAAATAAAATGCGTATTAAACTCTTGAAATGGAAAAGGGACCACAAAAAGAGCATACGTCGCCAAAGCATTGTCAAATGAAAAGGAAAAGCACAATAAATCACGAGAAATCAAAGAATAAAATGTCCGGTCGATTCAGTCAATTCCAAATAAAAAAGCGGTGAGCAATTAAAACAATTAGTAACACATTAATTTATTGGCATCGGAAAATTGCGGCACTTTCGCACCGTCCCGCGCGAGTCGAACGTGAATTTGTTGCCTTTAAAATGCACAATTAATTAACGAACAAAAAACGAGATGGAAATGACTAAGCAGACTTTTGGCCAATTTTGTCGTTCTTTAGCTGATGAGAAGGATAGAAGGATAATTACATTAAAAATAAATTTAATTTTATAAAAATATTTTTAGAATAATAAACAATTCTTATCATTTTTTATTTTTACCCTTAAATTCGTCTCAAGAAACGGACTATTATTAAATGTACATAATCTTCTCACATTTCATTAAGTATTATGTAATTATTGGTTGCCATTACTCATCATTATAATTGATTAAAATCTTTAATTATTTTTATAAAATGCCCTCTTTACAGCAAAACAATTGTTTTTGTGATTGCTTTGTAAGGATCGAACCTTAACAAAAAAAAAAATAAGAAATTTGGCCATAAAATGCATGTAATTCTCCGATAAGTCGAATTCCATTGTTTATGACATCCGTAGCACACATTTTGATGGTGAGAAAGAATGAAAGAATGAATGATAACCAACGAAATGAAAAAAAGGAGAGAAATTTTGGGATGGAAAAGCGAAGAGCCGACGAAAATGAAAGGAAAAGTGAAACGAATGGGGAGGGGGGGGGGGGGGGGGGGTGACCCCTCCCCATGGCCAAAAGGGTAAAAGCGGCGATCATTTGGCGGTTGGGCCCATTCATTCATTCATTCATTCATTCATTAGCAGCAAAGGTGGCCCCATTCGTTCAGTGACTGTTTGAACTCTTCGCCCATTGCTACGCAATTTGGCCAAATTGAATTTTATATTTGCCTTTTTTTATGACATTTTATTTTTTTTCCAGAAAATGGGTGACAAAAATAAAAACACTACAAAATTGGCAATTTCGATGATTTGCACAGGTCTTCTGACGGCACTTCTGTTAGTGATAATTTGGCTTTTAACAAAGTAAGTAATTTCGTCATAATTCGGCGGCACAATTAATTTATTTTCTGATTTTTTCATTAAAATTGTTTAAATTATTTAATTTTCTCTTTCCTTTGGGGGTGGCAACTGCGACTGTGCCGTGCCCTCTCCCATTGAGCCCACCGCCGCCCCTTTTCCGACGACCCCCGGCCCAAATTCGACCACCGCACGGCCACCGCCAACACCACAAAAGGACCATTTTGTGTTTATTGAAATTCGCGTGGACAGCGTTTTTCACATTTGGTTCAAAGCAAACGGCGAAGAAAAGGCAATTAAAAAGGGAAAACGAAGCGAAAGAGCGAAAGTTTAAGGAGGGCGTAATTTATGTGAGAGAAACGGGGGAAGGGGCGGAAACGGCGGAGAGAGCGATGGTCAGCACGACGGAGAGGGACGACAGACTGTTCGACTTCCGGGAAATTGCCCTGCTCAAACAGGGCACCATGGAACTGTCGTGGTGGTCGGTCACCACAACCATCTCCTACATTTACGTGTTTGAGCCGGAAACGGTGCGAGTGGAGAAGAAAACGGACGGATCAAACAAAAATTCAACTTTTCAGGTCCTTGCGAATGGCATTCGAATTGTGTACATTTCGCCAGAAACCGAGCGCAACCCCGGCACTGAAAAGTTCCATTTGCATCCGCCGTTGGGGTGGAACAACGACCCGGCCGGGTTCAGCAGAACGCCGGACGGAGTGTACCATCTGTTCTACCAGCACTACCCGCACAAGCAGCAATGGTCGGAAGAAAAGAACGGAATTTGAAAGGAATTGCCAAATTTGAAGGCACGGAATGCATTGGGCACACGCGGCAAGCACAGATTTGGTCAGATGGAAGCACCAGCCGATTCTGATGAAGCCAGAAAAGAGCAATTGGAAGGGAGGCATTTACACGGGGTCGGCCATTGCGGCCAAAGACGGGGGACTCCGAATTTACTACACGGACCATAACGACGGTGGGGGGGGGGGGGGGGGGGGGAAGGGAGGGGGAAAGTGGTGGACAAAACCAATTGCAGACCGACACCCGATGGAGTACCAGCGGAGCATTGTGACAAAAGTGAGCAAAAGCAAAGGGCAAAGGGCACAAACCACCGACCCATTGAGAGGGCCATAAGAGAAATGCCGGGGTTCCGAAATTGCTGAGTTGTTCCCCCAAATGTCCTGTCTTAATCTTGGTCGTTTGTTGTTCCTTTTCTAATTGGTTAGCATTCGTAGAGCCCGAAACTCGGAGCATTTGCTAATTTCTTTCGTTAATTGCTCTAAAGGATGCAATTCCACCAATTCATTATAATTCAACTGAATATTTTAGGATTTTTACCGTCCGATGGGCCCTCCCCGCGACGCAATTGCGCGTCGCCCCTCCGAAATAGCAGCCGTTATCACGGAGGACTTTCGCGATCCGAATGTGTTCGTTGGTCCTGACGGGGCTCTGTTCATGACAACTTCGAGCCGTTTAACCAATGGGACGGGGGGCGTCGTGCTGCTTTTCCGGCAGAATGAAACAGCGGCCAATGGGGGGCCCGAAGGATGGGAATTTAAGGCAATGGACAAAACGACGGACGGTCATTTGTCAACGGATTAATTGGCTGACCGTTTAGGGCATTCTCCACAAGGACAATCGATGGCATAATGCCGTGTGCGAATGCAGTGGGCTAATCCCTTTGGGCGACCCGCACTCATTGCAGACATTGTGGGCATTTGTCTACTCAATGTCGAACAGCGTGGACGAGGACGGAAGGTGGTGGAAGAGCACGAATTGGAAACAGACCATTGGAATGTGATTTCGAATTTAGACAATTCTTAAACCCAGTAATTGTCGGGAATTTTAACGGGAGAAAGTTCACGCCGTTATTTGAACAAATGTTGGACTTCGCCACGGGTTCTTACGCGTATCAGGCAAATCCAACGGAATCTTCTATCTTATATTTTACACCCATTTAAGGGATTTCGCGATTCAATCAGTGGCGAGTCTTTGCTCGTCGGATGGCTTGGGAATTGGGCCGATTATAACGGCGTCCAAAATTTCCCCACGGCGCTCACTTTGCCGCGAGTGCTCAAATTGGCCCCGAGCAGAAACTTTCTTTTGACCCCTCCTCACCCATCCGTCGTCCAACTGAGGGTCCTTAAAAACGATTTAATTGGCAATTAAAATAATTTTTAAGGAAAAAGAATTGGACATGACCGACTTCCGAACATTTAAAATTACGCAATTGCCGAAAAACGGTGCCGTGGAAATTTTCTTCGAAATTTACTATTGGCGACTGCGAATTTACGGTTCGATAGCGTTGGAAATGCAACAGACGGACAAAGGCGAGGAGGGCAAAATTTCATTGGTGGCATCGAAGGACGGATTGGAAATGATTTTGGGATGGTAAGTGGCCAAGGGAATCGAATGAATTTAGCAAGAATTAAAATGGGTAATTAAGGAAAAACGGAACACAACACCGATACATTGAGAGGAAAGCAAGGCCAACTTCACTGCAAATTTTCATCGATGTCGGATCAGTGGAAGTGTTCTCGGACCAAGGCGAGTGGAGTTGCACCGCACGCATCCCAGGTGGGCAATTAATTAATCAATCAATCAATTAATGAGGCTAATTGACGTGAGAAATGGACAGTGATAACAGTTGTGGCACTTGTTGCATTTACAGATGAAGGCCGAGTCGACAATATTCGACTGATTGGGAGGAGCGAAGTGCTCAACTCGCAATCGGCCAAAATGTGGGCAATTAAATCGGTGACTCAAACGGACGAAACGACACAATAATTTAAAAAAATATTTAAATAACAAATATTTTTTGTGCATTTTTATTTTCTTTTTTCTATTGTTAAACATTTTATTGAATTGTAAAATTTGTGATATTTTTGTTTAAGTTATAAATTTTTGCCTACATTGGCACTTTCTGAATAATTTTTGGCACGCAAATGACCAAAAAGCGGCATTTTCAAAGATACCTTTCACCGTTTAGGACCCACCAAATTATGCAATTGGCCCTTTTCAGCGGCCTAAGTTTTGATGAGAGAAAATAAAGCGATGAACGGGGCAAATGAATTGGGCGAATGAAATACTCTCGAAACTCTTTTCTCGAGGGCCGGCGGAGATTCCCCCGCCTTTGTTCTTTTTCCCTCCCATCGGCGGAATGACCCGTCACTTTCCTTAAAACTTCCGCCGATTATTACACAACGAAAGGACACAAAACAAAACAAAACGAACGATGGGAAGCGAAAATGAGAAAATGGAAGAATAATTAGTGGAAAAAGAGAAAGTCATTTGGGGGAATCAAAAGCAGAAAATGGGACAAATTGGAAAAAAGGAAATTCGAAATGGAATTTGAAATTAAAAAACCAAAATAATTTAAAAAAATTAAAATTTCATTTAGCGTTTATTTTTTCCCCTAGATTTTAATATTATTTTATACTTTTTTTTTGAAGTGACTGAAAAAGGCGGACAATTGCCAATTCAATCGGCAAATTTATGAGCCAGCAAACGGAAAACGGCACAATGAGCAAATAAAAGCAGAAATGATCCGATTGGTTTGGTCGGCAAGTCAAATTCATCGGAGCGAAATGATCGGACGCACTTTTGGGCAGAACCGCGCCAAAAGGGCACACAGCCCATTGAAAACATTCGCAGTTCTTTTATTTACAATTCACTTTTTTATCAAAATATAAAAAAGTCCGAAATTCGTAAGAAAAAAAGCCCTAAAAATATTTCGGATGGACCAATAAATGTCAATTGTCTTCCTTCTCACCTCTCTTCGTGTGCATATGCCATACCAATTGACCTTGTCTTGCCACGATCGTACGGATTAATCCCCCGGCCATTAATCCCCCCCCCCCCGCCATTGTCCCCCCCCCCCCCCTCTCATTGGCAATGGCTAATCGCATCGCCCGCCAATTCCATGGCTTATTATTAAAAAAATGTTGCTTCACTCGGTCAATGACGACAAATTAAACACTTTTCTTAAGCTGTGGTGGTGTTAATTGAGTTGGGGTCTGTTCTTCCGTTCTCCCCCCCCCCCAATTTCCCCCAATTTTACGGCTGTGAATGAATGACACAAATAAATACATTTGCGTCTTCCCTTCCCCCCCCCCCCTCCCATATTCATAAACCATTCGTGGCATCCCTCGAGGGCATTGGAGCGAGTGCCTCCTCCCCCGGGGCTCAAATTTGATTAAGCAATTAATTCCCTCCATTCCAAATGGCAACAGCTTTTCCAGCCAGTCAGACAGCTCCTTCCTGGGACATGCTTGTTCCAGTCAATTTACTATTAGCTGCATAATTAATGGGCTTTGCTGAGCAACGACGGGGGAAGGGGATTAGTGGCGAGCAGAGAATTAGTGGGATTAAGGTGGGACAATGGTTTAATGAGAATGATGCCGGGGGAGTGAATGGCACGGCACGAATTTGGCAACTGTCGTGCCGTTGGCAGAATGATTTTCCGATTTCGCGGATTTGGATAAGTTTTCTTTTTGTTGCGCTCACATCTTCTCTGTTAAAGAGGCGCGAATTTTGCACAACCATCGGCAAATATTTGCGAATTTTCCCTTCGGCACCAAAAAGAGACAAAAAACAAAGCGAAAAGAGAGAACAATCATCGCAAAGAAGAAGCTCCACACTTTATGAATGGGTGGGGAAGGACGGCACTTCAAGACAAAATGCCAAAAACAAACAAACGCAGTTGGAACGGCATTGTCGGGAATTGGGAGAAAGGCGCCGACGGGTCAACGAGTACTTTTGCCAATTTGTCCTCAACAGAAAACACCGAAGAAAGAAAGTGCCAATGCCAATCAATCAGAAGTAGGCGAACTTTCAAACAAATGTGAGGACGACAAATGCGCAAGTTTCAGCAACAATTTGAACTGCTCGCCCATTTTGTCATCCATTAACGCGAAATACGACCCTTTCCCGAAACAATCGGTCGACCCCTCCCAAAAATGACAATGGAATGTCATAATAAATGCCTTCCCGTGATTGACAATTGTGTAGAAAGGATGGGACGAACAGTTGAAGATGGGTAGTGGAGAAGTTTATTGCCGCTTTGGTACCTGTCAATGGGTGCAAAATGCCATGGCACGAACTTTTGGGCTGACCTTTGAATGACAAAGACCGAATTAATTAGGGGGAGAGCATCCATTTATGAAGAGGTATTAGGCAAATGTAATATGAGCAGACAAAAAAGGTAAGAAAAAGGGGGGGAGAGAGAGAGAGGGGGGGGGGGGGGGAATGAGGGAGGGACCACCCAAATGACCACCCAAAATGGGTCATCAACGCACAATGTTGGAACTCCGGAGAATATTAATGAGTTTTAACGCTAAACGACCTTAAAAAGACTAATTCAAATGGAGAAAAAAATATTCGGCGGTAATTTTTTGTGACAGATTTTCATCATTCGCTCAATGAGAGGAGACATGAAAATTGATGAATGACTGAAGGGAAGCGGGCGGGGGAGAAGAGGTGGTAATTAAGGGGGGTATCTTTGCTACATCTTAATTTTATTATTTTTATCCCCTTTCTCACAGTCCCTGTCGTTTCATAATCCCTCCCCAATCTCTCGTGTCCCCCCCCCCCCTCTCCCTTTGCCTCGCTTAATAATTACCCCGAATTGCTTTGTCTCCGCTTCGCTTTTCCCCCAATTTCTCTTCCGTTTGGGGTCACATTTTGGCCTTTGTCGTCTCATCTTTTCTTTGCGGTAAACATCAAATCTTGCAACTTGACGAAACAAAGCCTTCCGCGACCGACTCACTCATCACTCTTTGGCGCCGAAGGGCTCAATTAGTCCGAGTACCCCCCGCCCCCGGCAATGTTTTCCTATTGGGCATTTTCAGTGATGGGAATGGCCTTGGATCGGCGATGGGGGATAATTGAACTAAACAAGCGAGGAAAGGGACGAGAGGAACGGAGCTGCGAATGGGGATAATCCTTCTGTTGGATTAAGCCGAAACGGATAATATGTCTAATTATTGAGTAATTAATGAGTTTATCTTATCAAAAGACAAACAATTAATTAAGTAATTAATGAATTATTTTATAAAGTTTTATGGCATGACAAAAAAAAAATTATTGCACAAAAAATGTAAAACAATTGACAAAATTACAAAAGTAAGTGAATGACTGAAAAGAAATGAAAAATGAACAAAATTAGGGTTCAGAATTTATTTTAAAACAATAAATTAATTGTTTGTTTTGCATTAAGTGAAACCTAAAAGTGAGAAAATTTTAAAAAAAATGTGTTGCATTATGGCCAAAAATGTTAATAGTAAAAATAAAAATAAAAAGGAAAATAATAAAAGAATTTTTAATTCAATTTAAAAAATCAAAGAAATAATGCCGACAGGGCTCATTCACCACAGTCTGAACAAATGTGCCAAAATCCGCCCAAAAATTCCCTCCGGCGACTTTTCGCTGCTCATCAATTCCAATTCGCTTGCCCATCCGTCCGCAATGTCCATAAGACGTTGGGCCAACTGAGCGCAAAGATTGGCCAATTGAGGGTCATCCAACCGATCCTAAACAATTTCAACACAAAATTGGGGAGAATTTATTGAAAAAGCTAAGGACCTCTTCTGATGAATAATGGCAAAAGCTAGAAAAGGCGTCGCCGTCAGTTTGAGTACCGATAGAACGCTTAAAAAAACAATTTTAAGTTTTCGTTTTTCATAATAAAGTGCTGAATTTAAGAAAGAATTGTAACCAATTGCATAACAAATACTCATGATTGATAAAGTTTACAAAGTTAGGTTATTTGTCAATTGGTGCCATGCCATTTTTGGGATGGTTAATTTAATTGTTTAGTCGAAAAGCACAAAACAAACAAACAAACGCACAATATAAACTAAACCAAATCAAAACATGGCTATTATTTTCTTGCAATTTGCCGCCCTTTTCTTACCGTATTTTCGGTGGATTCATTTCGCCGTTGGCAATGGCAAAATCCGCTGTCAATGCCCTTGGGGAAAGAGTGAGGCGCAAAATGGGCGGATGAACGGCACAGACTTTGGTGGTGCTGGGCCATGTCCAAGTCGAAAAGGTCGGGCAGAGACAATTGGGAGAAGGGGGGCGACGGAAACGGAGCAGCGGGACGGGGCCAATAAGTGAACATCTGAGGAAATTGGAGTAAAAGCGATGGAAAAAGTGCCAAAAAAATGCCAAAAAAAAAACCGACCATTTTGGCACAAAAAAGGAAAACAAAGCAAAATATTGAGAAAAGGGATCAAACAACGTAGAAGTGATTGATTTTAAGGAGAAATCTAAATTTTTAAAATTAAACTCGCAGTGAAATAACAGAAGGGGGGGGAAGAGAGAGAAAAAGGGAGTGGCGAAAGATAAATTGGGACGAATTGGCACTTTTGAATTGATGAGAATGGCGCAAGAACGGAACGGATCAATGACCAACCAAATGAATTACAAACAATGAAATGAATTTCGAACATTGAAATGAATGGTAAATGATTGTCCGTCCGTCCGTCCGTTTGGTCGCGGGGCGGAGCCAAAAAATTATGGCGAGAATGAATGAATGACCAGGCGAAACGCAACCTGAGCTGATGGACCGACCGAATGACTGACTGTTGGGCGGCACGGGGGCGGGGCGGGGTGAGCGAAGGATTTGCGCATTGGGAAAAACGGAAGGAAATGGGAAAATGAGGAAAGGAGGAAGAGGAAGAAGAGGGAAAGGAGGAAAAGGAAGAAAAGAGGAATGAAGATAAAGGGGGAAAGGAGGAAAAGAAGGGAAAGGAGGAAGAGAAAGAGGAAAAGGAAGAGGAAAAGGAAGAGGAAAAGGAAGAGAAAGGAGGAAGAGGAAAATAAAGAGGAAGAGGAAAAGCAAGAGAGAAGAACAAAAGAGGAAAGGAAGGGAAAGGAGGAAGAGGAAGAGGGAAGGGAAGAGAAAGGGTAAAAAGGAGGAAAATAAGGGAAAGGAGGAAAGGGGGAGAAAAACAAATTAAATAAATTTTCTTTTTTCGAAATTTCATTTCATTTTCTTATTTCTACCGTAATTAATTAATTACACCATTATCAAAGGAATGTCCGTGGTGGGTTATTACGAAACTCATCCCCCCCCCCATTCTTTTTACTTTTTCCATTTCTCTCCCCGCGGCTTTTGCGATTTCGAAATTTTCGTTTGTGTCCGTCCCTTTACACTTTTGTATCAAATTTCATCACTTCGTCATGTTCTTGTCTTCACCAACCAGTTTGTTTGAATCTTCGAAAGACCGTTAAAATAATGCGGCGGCGGTGGAAGGGTCCGCCGGTGATGGCTTTTTGCGATAAGCCGAGGGGGCAAAAAAAGGATAAATTATTAATGATTGGGTAATTAATTAATCGGTTCTTCTAAAAACCAAGGCTAAATGACCTTGTATTTTCATTTGTCGTGTGGTCAATGCGAACAGAAGCGAATTGATCTGTTGAACTGAATTTCTAAATTAGGTCAAATTTGATGGATCGTTTAAATGTATTTTATGAATTTGCCTTCGTCGCCCCGGCGACATGAAGTTTGGGCACCGGGAAGTTTGGGCACCAGAAATTTGGGCACCGGGAAGTTTGGGCACCAGAGGGGGGATTTCAAAAAAATAAAACAAAATAAATAAATAAAATGTTATATAAATCATTAAAATTTAGTAAGTTTTAGCAACCCTTGTGTCTTTAAATTTATATGTTCTTGAAAACCAAAAAATTTATGTATGGAAACCTGGCAATCTTATTATTTAGTCAATTCTTACTGTTGTTTAAGCGTAGAATTAAACGTGTACTAATTTCTCTGTTTGGACTTAGACCTGAATACCGGCTTAGTTGGGCCCGAAATAACAAGAACCCGTCTAATTTTGTTTAAACTCATAAACTTTAAGTCTTTAACATACTGAGCCTTGTAATGTTATAATTTATAAATAATACATATGTATGGCATTAATATTGAATTAATGGTAATGAGTTTAGCAAAATAAGCATGCTTAATCGAATGAATATTCGTTAAAAAACTTTCTATTTCCTAACTTGATTAAATTTTCTATGCTTTTAAATTAGATGGTTGCAATTTATAGACAATTAAAAATATTTTTTATTTTTAAACTCTTTAATTTGGTGCCCAAACTTCCCGGTGCCCAAATTTCTGGTGCCCAAACTTCCTGGTGCCCAAACTTCCCGGTGCCCAAACTTCCGCCCCCCGTCGCCCCGCCCCTTTCCTACCGTATTTATTTTTCTTTTTCTTTTTCTTTTTGTTTCCTTTCAATTAATAATTTTTGCATGGCTTCTCTCGCAAATCGGCAAAAACAAAGGAATGGAAGACAATAATAATAAACGCCGCAAATGACCTGTTGTGGAGAAATTCGGATTAAATAATCCGCTGAAACCCTTTGGCGGCTGAGTTTCGACGAATGATTGGCGGCGAATGGGCGGGGATGGCCGACGGTCGGCACTCCCGCCCATCGCCCGGGGGGGGGGGGAATTTGCAAATTGCCCGGAAACGGGGCATTGTGAGCGGCCTCATTTAGTGAATATTAAATCACTAAACGAAAACAAAAAAAAATAATGACTGGAAGAAAAAAAGCCATTCGCCGACATAAAAACAATTAAAATTAGGGACATTCCATTCTCGGCAATTAGCCGCTTTACACATTTCCAAATTTGGACCAATGCGATGACCCACTCAATCAAAAAACAACAAAACAACAACCAGCTGCGGGCAATTCATTTCCCGATTTATTGGCCGATGCGAAAGCTTCGTTTCGTCTATTTTAAGCCGATCAAAAACATAATTAGCAAAAATAATTATTATAAAAAGCAAATGCAATTTTAATTTATATATTCATTTAAAAAATTATATTCAATGAAATTTATAAACTTAGAATGTTTTAACCTATTTTCTTGTTCATTCCCACATGCGCCAACCTTTTGTGAATTTATTGCCCCCCCCCCCCCCCCGCTGCCGACAGATCAACGGGACCAATTCGCAACAAATGCTCGTAAATCAGTGCCACGAACAATCCTAACGAATGGGCGATTAAAAGAGTCTGGCGATTCGGCTAAAATTGTGTTCATTTAAGGATAAAAGGGAACACATGCGAAAAATAACTAAATTTTGACAGAGAATTTTGGCGTTTTTTCGCTAAATTTGACCATTTTTTAAATGGTCATTTCAATTCCAATATTTTTTTAAGTTTCGTTCCATTAATAAGAGGTGAAAATCCACTCGACAGCACCACAGATATTCATTTGTTCCATTGAAATTGGGCAGCGAAGAGGACAATGAGCAAGAAAATGCCAAAACTGTGAATGCGGGCGAAAGGATGGCATATCAGATTGCAATTGGACGGGGATTGATGCGGGGGGAGGGGGAGACGGGGATTGGGGGATGGGTTTGATGGGATTAGCATCCCCCCATTCCCCTCCCCTTCTCCCCCCCCCCCCAATTCCCATCTCTTCCGCTGTCAATGTTTGTGCTCAATCCCAAATTGAGTTGTTCTGCTGCTGATGTGCATGATATGCAACAACGGCCAACAAAGTCACAGGTGTTCTGCTGCTGCTGGTGTTGGCCTTTCAGTCGTTTGTTTGTCTTCCATAAATTGTGCCGTTTTGCTCCGTTGGTGGTGTCGTTGGTTTCGCTGATGGCACTAATTGTTTGCCCTTTGCCCTCCCTCCCAAAAGTGACTATCACTTAGTGTTCCTTCGTCCACGCCAATTCATTTGCATTTCCATTGCGCGAAAATAAATCAGTTTAAGGCTTAAAAGATTATATTAATAGATATTGATAGAAAAAAAAAAGAATAATAATTTCGCTGATTTTGCTTTTTATGCCTTTTTAATGGTTATTTCTTCTCGGAATCGGCATCAAATTTGGCAAAATTGGAGACACTTCCAATGCCGAGAATCATATAAAGTGCAATTAAATGCCGCCTTTTGGACAGTCGCCTAAAAGTGCCGCTGTTTCATCGCTCAAAGAGAATGGGCGAAATCGGAGAAGAATAAAACGGCGAGCAGAGGGCGGGGGTCATTTAGTGGGGGGGGGGGGGGGGGGGGGGGGGGGGAATTGCGCGAAAATTGGCCAATTGAAGCCCGGCGGCAAAGCTTTTGATCACTGAAAAACATTCCCTTGGGGCAACAAAATCATTCCCACGGCCTCATGAGAAAAAACAGCGAAAAGGGACGAAAGATCAAATTGCAAAGCGAAGAACAGAACATCATTACTCAATACAATCAAAAAAGAAGAAAAAGAGGAGGGAGAGCAAAGCAAACCGAACGGACGGAGAAGAGAAGACGAACCGAGAAAAGGGAAAAGCCAATGCCAGAAAAGGGACAAAGGAGCAAAAGGGGAAAAGCCAATGCCAAGAAAAGGGACAAAGGAGCAAAAAGGGGAAAAGCCAATGCCAAGAAAAAGGGACAAAGGAGCAAAAAGGGGAAAAGCCAATGCCAAGAAAGGGACAAAGGAGCAAAAAGGGGAAAAGCCAATGCAAGAAAAGGGACAAAGGAGCAAAAAGGGGAAGGGAAAGAGCAAAAGGGAAAAAGCCAAGCAAGAAAAGGGAAGGAGCAAAAAGGGGAAAAGCCAATGCCAAGAAAAGGGACAAAGGAGCAAAAAGGGGAAAAGCCAATGCCAAGAAAAGGGACAAAGGAGCAAAAAGGGGAAAAGCCAATGCCAAGAAAAGGGACAAAGGGGCAAAAGGGGAAAAGGCAATGCCAAGAAAAGGGACAAAGGAGCAAAAAGGGGAAAAGCCAATGAAAAGAAAGGAAAGGGGTAAAGCCAAGTTGAATTTTTGCGAGATAAAAATTCGTTTTTCGATTGAGAAACCTGTCCTTATGACCTTTGAACTACTATCTAATTATACAAAACTTGACTTTTCTCTTCACCGGTCCTTTCGTTGCTTATCTGATGAGTGATTGCCGAATGACTGACCTCAGATTTGTTCAGTTTACCCTTTGCCGAAATTGTGCCGTTGGCAATTCGTCCATCGAATTGAATCAAAGTGAGAAGAACGGCAAAGGCAAAGACAGCAAACGCATTTCAGCGACACATTCGGCATTTTCTTTGCCTTTTTTGAATATAGCCCAAAATTTAATAATCTTTATCAACGCATTTTAATATTATCCCCACTCAGTCTGTGCCGACCATTCATTCATTTTCTCACTTAATAATTTATTCATTTTAATTTCGTTGTTATTATTTTATCAATTGCTTCATAATATTACGCTGAAATGCTTAAAATAAATTCATTTTCCGAGCTGCCGAATTTATTTGAAAAAAAGCCGAAATGGAAAAGACTTAAAAAAGCAGGGAAAACAGAAGAGAAGCCGTTGTTAGTTAGTTAATATGTAAATTAATTAAATGGAATGTTTTTCAATTAATGCGTTAATTACCCAATTTCCTTTAGAATCGTTCGTCCGTCCGTTGTTCGCTGTCCCAAATGCCTTTTGTCGGACGTTCGCTTTTTGCAAATTCATTTGCAGACAGACGAAAAACAAAAGAAATGGCAAAAATTTGAAGTGATTGGAAGGGTTTTGGTGGAGGAAAATGGGGAAGAAAGTGGCCAAAATGGAGTCAAATTGGCCATTCTTCTCGAAATCGCGGACATTTCGTCCAATGTTTGCTCGGCGGCAAGCTTTTGAATAATTATCACTAATTGCACCCATTAACCAATTACTCAATGCTTTGTTCGCCTTTAGCTGCCAATCGCTTTGCCGCTTTGGATGGGATTTGCCGTCGATTTGTCACGCATTTTTGTTGCCCTTCATGCCGATATCCGCTCTAAGGAAGGAAATGCGCGTCAAATTTTCGAAGTTGGCGCGGACGTACTGCTCGGATCTGTCGGGGCCGAAATTGGCGGGGCATTGGGCGTCGGAATTGGCACATTAATTAAAGGCAGCAATTAATATGCCCGAAATATTTTATAATGATATTGCAAATTCTCTCCTTATCCAACATCGTTTTTTTCAATTTTGAGTTGCGATTTGCACAATTTTCGCGTGTCCCTTTGGCGCGGTCGGCGCTTTGGTCACTTCCGTCGCTGGCGCAGCCATTGGTTAGACCGTTTTTTCGTCCATTCCTAAAATATTTCAAAGGCTCAATCGTCGGTTCGGCTGTTGCCGGAACAATCGGAAAGAAAATAATTCGAAAGACAATGAGAAAAAACGGAAGAAAATACGAAGAATTGGGAAAAGAAGTGAGGGAGGAAGAGGAAGAAGAAGAAGTGGATGAATTAGGAGAAGAAGTAACGGAAGAAGAGGAGGAAAAGGGAGGGAAACGGCGGGTATTTGGAAGAATGTTGAAAACGATCAGAGGGAGGATCAAAAAGTTAAAGGAATTCATCAACAAATTTTGTTAATAAACATTTAAAAAATGTATTTTTTATTTGCTAAAGCATCAATGCCATTGCCTCCGTCCGTTTGCTTTTCTTTCCTTCGCTTATTTTTTAAGCTGCCACTAATCCCTCCCCCCCCCCCCCTCAAATTTTCCATTGGCCACTCGACTCCTCCAATATTTGTCTCACTCATTATTTTGTATTTTGTTGGCTGGGTATTTGGAATTGGACCAGCTCCCAGCAGGGGGCAGTGGTGCATCGTCCACTTGTGAACCAATTAGTGCCCGTGCCCAAATTTTCGGATGGTTTGCCACAGCAATGCCCATTTCGCCACCCCTCGCGGTTGCCTAATTGCTTGGCTTACTTAAACCAACATTTAATCTCACCTAATAATAAGCCAAACAAATGAATGGATGAATGGGGTGGTAGGGGCACTCCCCCCCCCCCCCGCCCCACCGCGCCACCTTCCCCCCCCCCCCCCCCCCCCCCCCCCGGGTGGAGTGAGTTGAATAGCCCTCACAATGCCCCCCCCCCCCCCGGCAGAAGGGACAACAATTTGCTTATGGGGGAACTAATTTGGGATGGATTGACAGCGAATGCGCCAAATGATTAATTGAGGAAGCGAATGATGAGAAGGAGAGGAAAAGAGCATTCTGCTTTTATTCAATTGTAAATTCTTAGCTAAATTGGTCGCATTCCAAGCTTACGTTGGTTCAAATTCTTTAATCTTTTTTTTGTTAGAGTTGAGCGTGAAACCGGGAAAACACCGGTTTTACTATCAGTGAAAATTGGTCAAAAACTCCAGTCCCGTTTTTTTTATCCTGGCTAATCATAGTTCGTTCCCGCTCAAGCCTATTTCGGTCCATACATAAGTGAATTTAATTTAATAATTTGCGACGAATTTTAAAATTTTGGCGAAATATGGTTTTTGAAAAATGCAATAATATTAAAACACCTGAATGGAAATTAAAATTATAAAAAATGATAATTAGGGCTGCTAATTTTATGTAAGAAAATTTGCGAATTATGTAAATAAAATATATATAAAAAGGCTAAAATATATATGAAATATGTACAAAAACCCCCAAATATGTACAAAATATGTAAATAAATTTTTTTAAATGGTAATTTTTTGGATAAAAATTCTTCGTAAAAAGTGAAACAGGCACAAAATGCCATAAAAATGACCAAAATAGGCTTAGAATCACATTTTAATACTTTAAATATTAATTTTTGGGGTACTTATATCGGTCGGGGTCGTTTTCGCGTGGCCGTTTTCGCGTGGCCGTTTTCGCGTGGCCGTTTTCGCGTGGCCATTTTCGCGTGAGGGCCATTTTCGCGTGGCCGTTTTCGCGTGGTTGCATATAAGCGAATTTTTTATTTTTTTTATATTGAAAAAATTTTTCACTCCCGTTTTACTTCGGGTGCTTAATTCAATCTATATTTAAGTGAATTTTATAAATTAATACTGACAAATTATTATACAGTCTAATAATTTTTCACGGTCTAATGCTTTGCTGGTATTAGTGTAGACTAGAGACCGGACAACTGGGGTCGGAGGGATCCCGAGTCGGGATCCCGACTGAATCCCGAACATTTTGGAAAATCGCTCGGGACGGATCCCGAGGTCGGGATCCCGAATAAATCCCGCGGGATCCCGATCCCGTCCGGTCTCTAGTGTAGACTCGCCATCCCAAATGCAATTTGGTATATAAACTTGTTTTCTCTCTTTCTGGCAGGCTTATTTATCATAAATTTAAAAAATTTCCAACCCCTATTACAGAATTTTTTCTATCCCCGCCCCCCGAAAAAGAAAAAAAGAAAAGAAATGTCGTGATGCCGATGGTCGGATTCTGTGTCTCATTCACGTTGTCAATACTTGAAGTTGTTAATCTTTACATGCATAAAAATGAGGACGCTTCTGAGTAAATAAAAGCAAAAAATTGTTTGAAATCGGGTTCGGGATTCGAAATAGGTCGAAATGTATGTTCGGCACACATCCGACCAATTTCAGTCCTAAACAGGCACTCACGCGAAAACGTACCCCACGCGAAAACGGCCACGCGAAAACGGGCCTCACGCGAAAACGGCCACGCGAAAACGGCCACGCGAAAACGTCCTGGCCCCTACTTATATGGTTCGTACGCCACAAATTTTAAAATTTTTAAAATCAGCTTAGGTTGCTTAGATAGTCACTTATATGGTTTTCAGCGGCGCTGAACACGATTATGACATCTATTTAGACTAATTTCGAACTCCTGAAACGGATTTGACCTAAAGTCGAAATCCCCAAAAAGACGAAAATTCAATTTTTTTTCAATAATTCCGGGGTTCGAAATTGGTCTAAATAGATGCCATAATCGTGTTCAGCGCCCCTGAAAACCACATAAGTGACTTTCTAAGCAACATAGGTAAGATGATTAAAAATTTTAAATTTGTGGCGTACGAACCATATAAGTACCATTTTTGGTATCTGTTTTTTTGAAAAAAATTCGATTTTTTAGGGAAACATTTTCAAAAAATTTTAAATTTTTCACAAAAAATTTCTATAAATTCTCAAATATAAAAAAAATGAAATGTGTACCAGGGCTGGAGCGCGACCGCGATCCGCGATTCGCGGCGTTTTTTTTTTTTGTGCGATCCGCGGTCGCGGCCGCGGCAATTTGAATGCGCGGTGCGCGGCCGCGGTTTTTTTTTTTGCGCGGTGCGCCGCGCATTTTTTGGTTGTAAATTATAAAGAAAATTTTTTGAAACGATTGTTTTTTTGAATATTCAAAAGTAAATAAATTTTTTTGAAAACTTGGATTATTTTCTCAAAAATTCGTTTCAAAATACCAATTTTTCTCTCGTCAGAGCTGACAAAACCTTAAATTTTTCTTTAAAAAAACTGACTCTACATCAGAAAATAGGTCATTTTTTTTACAAAATTTAACCAAAATGCATTGAAATTTTCAAAATTTTTCCCGGCGGCGCCTATCGGCACCGCCGGATCCACCCCCCCCCCATCAGTTCACAAAAGTTTAGAAAAAGCGCGCCGAAAAAATCTGTCTGAAAAACAAAAAATCATAGGGTTTCCATGACTGGAACTCGTTCGAAAATTTGAACACTGACTCACCCCCTCCCCCATTCAGTCCCTTCCCAAATTTTATATGCATCGGGGATTTTAATTAATTTTATATAAGAAAACTTTAAAAAAAGTTTTAAAAAGTAGTATAAAAATTGGAAAATTTTGAGTTTTTAAATGCGCGGTTCGCGGCCGCGGCAATTTGAATGCGCGGTGCGCGGCCGCGGTTTTTTTTTTTGCGCGGTCCGCGGCCGCGGCAATTTGAATGCGCGATGCGCGGTGCGCGGCCGCGGGTTTTTTTCTGTGCGCGCTCCAGCCCTGATGTGTACGAAAAAATTGCAAAATTTTGGATTTTTTTTGGGCATCTAAAAAAATTTTCCTTAAAAAATCCTCAAAAAGTGCAAAATATGTACAAAAAAATGCGAAAAAGTCCAAAATATGTATAAAAAGATGTACATATGTAATATATAGAAAACCCCCGAAATATTTAAAAATATGTAAATAAAAGTCCCAACTTTTGTTCGAAAACACAAAAAGAAAAGTGTTTTCCTACTAATTAGGATATGGAGAATCCAGGAAAAAAATATGTATTTACATAAAATTAGCAGCCCTAATGATTAGGGTTATAAATTATATGGACTAAAAAACGCAAAATATGGACATAAAATATGGACTAAAAAGCTCAAAAATGGCCAAATATGGACTAAAAACTACCAAAATATATCTTTTAAAGCTTAAAAAATTCCGAAAAATGTATTTATATTCAATATTTGCTAAAACAGACTTAAAAATATGCTAAAAACTGCACAAAAATGGATTTAACATTTAAAAAATTTCAATTTTTATTAAATTCTAGCTTCACAATTATAAATCAAATACTATCAAAATTTTTGTAATAATCTCATACGTTTGCAGCAAAAATTTTCTGAAGTGGACAAAATAGCTATAAAAAAAAAACTCCGAAATTTCGAAAAAATTCTCTTTTTAGGGGTGTATTTTTTAAAAATGTTAAAAAAGTCGATCTTTAGGGGTGTGTATTTTTTAAAAATGTTAAAAAAATTCGATCTTTAGGGGTGTATTTTTTGATTTTTTTTTTTTCATTTTTTTTGTGAAAATTTGCCAAAAATGGCCGAAATATGGACTAAAAACCCAAAAATGGCGAAATATGGATTTATTCCCAAAAACCCCCAAAATATGGATTTATATGGACTAAAAACTTTCTCCAAATCAAAAAATTTTAACGTCGAAATGCTATTTTTGAGCCCCTTTCTTCATAGCATATGCGCAGAAAAAATATGTTAATCCATATAATTTATAACCCTACTAATGATAATGTTAAAACTCGAAAATTGAGTTAAACCAACAGAGTTCGTATTGATTTGGTTTTATTATAATTTTAAATATCTTAACGCTAATAAGAATTTTTTTATCTTTTAATTTTTTTTTTGTTTTAGTTTATTGGTTAAAAAAAGGTTTATTTAGGTTTAATTTTCTTTTTTATTTAAAAATTTATCATAGTTCGACCGTTTTAAAATCTCCCGTTGAGTCAGAAGTGCCATTTAAATTCCAACCTTTTGTTCGAATTCGGTTTAGGAAGCGGAATTGGTCAAAAGGACGTAGATTAAAAGCCACGTGAACATGTTTTTCGATATATTACGACAAAAAAAAAGTTGCAAAAAAAAAAAATATATATTCAAATTAGCAAAAATATCGCCACACTTTCAATGTCTTTCAGATTTTAAATGATCTTAGATGAGCTAAATGTTTGTATTCCTTCACCTATTACCTAAATGTCGCACGGGAAAATTCGAATTTGCCTGAAAAGAACCTTAAATTCAACAACTTTTTTAACAACGACAGAACAAAGCCAAAACAAAATAGCAAAAGGAGACAGTGAAGTGTTTGGAGAAGGAATGGACAATGAACAGCAGAAGAAAACGCATAGAGAAAGAAGCAAAAGCCAGTAAAGTGCCGAATGTTTGGTTATGTGCCATTTGCATCATTCAGCAACGATTGGTCCGCCCAATTCGCTCCTCCGTTAGCTTCGCCCATCCAACCGAAAAGTCGTCTCTCGTCCTCCTCCAATTCTCCCCCCTCGGCAGCAGAAGAAGATGAAAATCCGCTGCCAGCCGCGTTCAGAATTGGCAATGAATCGGAGAGCAGTGACGAGAGCGGCGCGGAAAGGTCGGAACACGAGGAGGAAGTGATCAGACGAAGCAAACAGATCAGGTTGAAGACGGACCAACTCGGAACAATTGGGAAACGGCGAATTTTGACCAGGAATCGAGAAAGATGGGAACTGCTCAAGTACAAAATGTTGATCTCTTCGTGCTGCACTCCATCAAAAAACCCCAGTAAAAATGACAACGAATTGCCTGCTAATTGTAAGAACGAAACGACGGAGGAGGAGGAGGAGCAGTGGGACGAGGAAAGGGAGCGCGAGTTCGTGTTCAGTTTGTTGTAACGGAAGAGAGCAATCAAAAACGACCAACGGATCACTGGACAGACCGGGCACCCATTTTTGTAACACATTATTTATTTCCCCAGCAATTTGAAATGCTGATTTGGTATTTAAAATTCAAGGCCATCCGTAATGTATAGAATGGCATTTCACTAATTTATACAAAAATAGTATGTATATAAGACATAATTTGTAAAATGAATAAATATTTGATACTCATTTTCTTGCTAAAATAGTCGGCATGCATGGACTGACAAAGCAATGAGGAGAGCCCATAAGGGCATCATAACCATAAAATAAGTCGATTCGATGGATTTCTGCTGATTGCCCCGCTCGAATTCATCTTGCAATTTATGGCATAAAATCATCTGTTATTAAAATAATGTTTTGAAATAATTTTACCTAATTAATTGGAGGTGGGGGGATATGGACAAAACATCCATTTTATTCTCATTTGTCATTCTTTTTTATATTTTGCTTGCAATAGTACCCCCGTCCCGGAACCGCTCAGTTGGGCCGGCACGGTTGGGCCGTCACGGACACATTAAGCTTTCGAATGATATCAACAATGTTGGATTTGGATGACAAAGAAAAAAGTTGTAGAAAGTTATAGTGGAAAACTATGCTGGGGCCCAACCGTGCCGGCCCAACCGTGCCGGCCCAACTGAGGTAGACCGCCCCGTCCTGATACTGGTTAAAAAACTCACTTCAAATAATGCAACCATTGTGACTCGGAAAAAATGTAACGCATTTCTGAATGTCGGGCGGTGCTTTATCCATTTGTTGCTTTTTGTCAAAAAATGCAAACCCTGCAATCGCCCGCTTCGGTGATCCGTCCTCAATGACAGTGCGCACAAAAATAATCACAAGAAAGTAAAAATTGAAGGCAGAAGCGACGAAAAGGGGGGCGAACAGATGCAAAATTGTGAGGGAAAAGAGAAAGTGCCGACTGAGCACCTTCGAAGGCATTTTAAGGAAAGGGATGGGAAAAGCACCCGAAAACTCACGAAAAGAAGGGAAGTGAGAAACAGAGCGACCGAATGCAAATCCATCTCGAAAAGAGTGAGGCCGGTCCAACGGGCGAACTCATTCAGAGTCAGCATTTCAGAGGACAGCAAACGCAACACAAAACGAAAACATTTCCAGTTTTAAATTATAAGATGATAACTAGGCCCTAATTTCAAAATTAAAATCCGCATCAATCTTAAGAATTTTAATATGTGTCTCAAAACATCAGAAATTGCAAATCAAGTTAACATTATATTTTTAGTTAGAAAATTGAAACAATTAACAGACTTTCTCTATAAATATGATTTTTTGAGATTTTAGAATCAATTTTATAATTGGTGGTCGGCGGTAATAATCGGATAGAAATGACGCTGTGTGACAGACAAAAAGGTTTTTCTGCCCTTCCTTCCTTTTCCGTTATGCATTTACAAACTTTCCAAGGCGATGGTGGCGACGGTTTCCAATTGTTAGCCGATTCATTGCTCACTTACAACGAAAACAATGAAAAATTGAAAAAGAAGAAGCCGAGAACGGCACAGAAAACGAACGACGAATTTGAAAATAAAAAAAGGCAAAAAGAGACGGAGAATGGACGGAACGGTGGTGGGCACGACGAACGGCAGGAGGAGGAGGAAGAAGAGGAGGTGGGAAAACGCCGAAGGGGGGAAGGGACATTTACAGGGGAAGATGGCCAAGTGTCCGTGGAGTTTTGCAAACAAATTTTGTTTGTGAGTGGAGAGAGAATCCCTGGGTCATAAGAAAAGTGCTCCAACAAGCCCGAATCAGCAGGGGAAAAGCCCCCCCCCCCCCCCTAATAACGGAATATTAATTTTTATTAAATGGGCAAATTTGAAAAATTAAATTTAACGTCCTCAAAATTGCTTATTGCTTACTAATTAACATTTTTTGTTCTTCAGATTCAACGTCTTCGAAGAGTCCACCGCATTTTCACTTGGGGTCACAACATTCCCCGTCCAATCAGTGACTTCGCCTCCCTCCCATTGCCCGACAAATTTCGTGCAAATTTGCGTGATTTCATTCAGCCGACGCCCGTCCAAATGCAGGGAATTCCGATCGGACTTCTCCACAGGGACCATCTGATCACAGCACCCACCGGTCTCTGCTCAAAATTTGCATTTCAAATGCTCAATTTCCATTTTATAATGCCTTTTAATTCGATGGTTTTGATAATTTAAGGCTCCGGAAAAACGCTCTCTTTCGCCATTCCCCTCATTGTCCGCGTTTTGAGCGCCCGAAAAGAACGTTCCCCTGCCAATGGAGAACAAAAGTGTGCCGACATTCACTCATTGTGTGCCGTTGTGATTGAGCCGACCAAAATATTGGCCAAACAGGTGGGCCAAATTAAAGAGCTAACAAAACCTTTTTTCCATCATTATTCCTAACTCTTTTTCTTTTAAAGTAAGAACATTGAGATTTTTTAAATTAATTAATTGAAATTATTAGATGAATTTGTTTAAAACTCTCTTTTGGTTTTCATTTTTACCCCCTTTTCTTGCGGCGAATGCGCCGGGGGGGGGGACAAATCCCTTGAAAATATAATATCAATTCAGATGACAAATTCTTATTCAGACCTACGAAAATTTTGTGAAATTCTGTGACGGATTGGACATAAATTGCGAATATTTGCGAGAGAATGGAATTGGAGAGAAATGTAATCGAACACTTTAAGAATTAATTCATTATCACTTAATTTGTCTTCATCAGGTGACATTTTGGTGACCACTCCAAATCGTTTCATTTTCGCATTGGAAAAACTTTCGGACGATGGCCAAAAGACGGCGAAATTAGTGGAGAAATTGCAATGGCTGATTTTGGACGAATGCGATCGGATGTTCGACCGGACGGAAGGGGAGGCGAGTTTCCGAGTGCAGGTGAAGCGGACATTGCAACGGACGGACCATTCGAATCGAATGGCATTTGGCCGAATAAAAACGGAAATTTCAGCTTTCAAAAATTCTCCGCCTTTGCAATGGGAAGGAAACTCGTCGCGGCTTTTACAGCGCCACCTTTTCTTATGAGGTGGAGGAATGGTGCAAAGAACATTTGGAAGAAGTGGTGATGGCATGCATTGGGCCGAGGTATAAAAGGGGCGAGGGGAGGGGGAAACGGACAGTCGGCGAAGGGATTCGGACCCATTCATTTCAAGGGAAGCGGAAATCCTACCATCGGGTAAAAAAAAAAAGAAGAGTTTTTCGATTTTTTCCCCTTTAAAACTTTTCCTGTTTCCGTCTGATGTTCCAACCTCAAAAAGTGTCCGACTTTTTCTTAGTTATTGCAATGCTCTTCCCCCCACAAATTTTTGGAATATTTACAGGAACAGTGCCAATGAATTGGTGAAGCAGGAACTGCTTTTCGTCGGCTGGGAGCAGGCCAAAGTGAGCGCTGTCAGAGACATCGTCCGGCGCGGGTTCGACCCTCCGGCACTTCTGTTTTTGCAGGTCATTATAACGGATAAAAGCATTGTTAAAACTGAGCCCTGCACAAAATGGACTTTGTTTTTGTTTTATTTTTCCTTCTTGAACTCTTTGCTGTGCCATTCTCTCAAATTGTTAACCCTATCCACCACAAAACCCTAAAATAAATTTATTTCAGTTTTTTAACCCACAAATAAATTTTAGGGTTCCAAATATGGCAACAGCATTAATTCAAAATCCATGTTTTTATTAAATTAGGATTTCTTGTCAAGTCCTCGAAATCAAGTATAAAAACATTGAAATTTTAGAAAATGCAATAATAAATATTCTACAACCTTTTCACTATATTCTGAACTTTAAAAAAAATGCAAATTGGTCAAAATTGAAAAATAATTAATAATTTTTCACCAATAAAAAACATAAAACGAACAATAATTATACGAAAAACTAGTAGAATTTCTTTGCTTGACTAAAACAGTTCTAATTTTTTATACAAAAAGAATTGCCCATGGCAGGAATCGAACCTGCGTCACTACGGCCACAACGTAGGGTACTAACCACTATACTACATGGGCCGATAGCAAACGGATTTATATTAAGCTAAGAATAAAAAATTATTGTCAAAAATGAGCCATAAAGAAAGTAACCATTTTAAATTGCTGACGTTTGAATAGGAAACGTTACATAATTTGGAAAAATGTTAGCAATGAAATTTTTATGGATAATGAAGTAATTTTCTATAAAAATTGTATTTGGTTTCATTTAAGCACAAAATGTCCAAATTTCCTCCCTCAAATACGTTTTTTAAGAGCAAAGACCGTGCGAAGCAATTGTTCGTGGAATTGGCCGAGTCGTGCAATTCGATTCCCATTGGGCTCATCTCCGGCGAATTGACCGAAGAGGAAGTGCTCAATTCTTTAGATCCCTTTTGAGCCCTCGTGCATTTATTTGTCTTTCCCTTCAGTGTGAAGTGACCATCGGACGGTTTCGGTCCGGGAAAATTTGGCTTTTAATTTGCACTGAAATGATGGGACGTGGCATCGACTTCCAAGAGGTGAACATGGTCATCAACTTCGACTTGGTAATTAATTACCCTTCCTAATTGCCACTTTGACCCTTTTTGTGTTTCTTCTCAGCCCACTTCGATTGTCTCTTACATTCACCGCATTGGGCGGACGGGGAGAGCCGGCCGAATTGGCCGGGCCGTAACACTTTTCACGGTACTTTATCTGATCAGGAATTTGTCTAATTTTTGGCGCCACTGTCACCACCAAGGGCGTAGCCAGACCCTTGGCTTTGGGGGGGGGGGCTGAAGTCAAAAATTTGATTTTTAGGGGTGTATTTTTACTTTTTAAGTCAATTTTTAGGGGTGTATTTTTTGTTTTTTGAAATCCCGATTTATGGGGTGTATTTTACAAAATTTTTCGCCAAAAAATTAATATTTTTTGCCATTTTGGCCTCCATTTTTCAAAAAATATGGTAAAATGGGGGTCCGGCGGTGCCGATAGGCGCCGCCGAGAAAATTTTTGAGTATTTTAATGCAATTTTGTCAAGAAAATAGCTTAAAATTTCAAAAAAATTTACTGAAAAATTTTTACTTTTTGGGTTTCGGGGGGGGGGGGGGCTTTAGCCCCCTCAGCCCCCCCCACCTGCCTACGCCCTTGGTCACCACTCGACCTTCGATTCTTCGCTGTTAAGGAGTCCGATCTGCCGATCATTCGACCGGTTGCCACGGTCATTCAACAAGCCGGCTTTTCAGTGCCCGAATATTTGCTTCGACTTAATAAACCATCAAAGTACATCAACCAATTTGTATTATTTTGAAATTCATTCCTTTTTCATTGTTTTACAGAAAAGACCGGAAAAAGCTGAAGCGAGTGGCACCGAAACGGAAAAATTTGTTGCCAAATTGGGGCAAATTAAAACACAAAATTTTGATTGATACGAAGGAAAGCAAAATAAAAATTGGCAAGCGAAAAGAGAGGAGGAAAAAGAAGGAGAGAGAGAGCAGTGAGAAGGGAAAAGGAGGAGGGCGGAAGGCGGGCAGAGAAAAGGCAGACACAAACAGTAATTAAGCCCAATTAAGAGAAATAATTAAATTCAAAAAATATAAATATTAATAGGACTATCATTGGCGAGCACAGAAAACACCGCAAAAAGAGAGACAATTCGGAGGAAAAACGAACGGAAAAGAGACGGACAACAAAAAGAGTCGAAAAGAGAATAAATTGTTTTTAAAAAGCATGTTTTGCCTTTCCTTTACGAATAAACCCAAAAAAACAATAATAAATCAATTATTTGTCTCGATTTTGCGAGAGTGTAATTTTTAAATAATTGTCGTCACTAAATTGGTGGAAGTGATTGGCAAATCTTAATTGAATATATCGATCCAATTAAAATTGCATCCCTTAAAAACATTGCAAATATTTCTTTTTTATTATTTTCTAAATGTTTTCTCTTTCGAAAATGATTCTTTCTTTTTTGCCAATTCTAATAGCTTTCATTGCTCACTTTCGCCTTTTTTCTTGTCTAAGTCCAAAGGGCGAAAAATTAACGGATAAAACGGAAAAGGAAATTCCGTTGCAAATTGTGAGTTTATTTTCTTAAGTTTTCCATTTAATAAATATTCTAAAAATCTCTTTGGTTTGAAGAATCCGTCGCATTCTTTTCGCATTAAAAATGTTTTGGCGTCGTTTGACCGATGGCTTTTTGATGAGCCAATGAATGGCGACGTCGAAACGATCGTCGAAACAATGGACCATTTGCATGGGAATATTGGAAAAGGCACCGTTTTGGAGTCGGAAGAAGAACGAAAAGCGGCGAATGGAATTGGGCAAATGTTACGAATGGCCCAACGGAAAACATTTGGCCAAATTGCGGAGGAACGGAAAGAGAAAGAACACGCCCTTTGGGAACGGTTGAGGCGGAGGGTGGAGGACGTGCAGAAGAAAAACCTCTTTCTGGCCAATACACTCGCAATTTGGGCCGAACGAATGCCCTTTTTGGTGAAGCGATTGTCTGACCAAAAAGTCGGCACAAAAAATTGTGATAAATTAGTGAAAGCGATTGAAAGTTTATGCGAATGTTTAATCGGTCTGAAATTCCCGTCATGGAAATCATTTTGTGAGGAGTTAAGCAAATTGAAGGAAAAAGAGCAAAAACAGTGGGACGAACGAATCGCCCGGAGCCATCAGACGGAGATTTTCCCGTCGCCGAGGGGGGATGGGATTTGGAGTGGAGCGATTATGTCCCCCCAAAATGAAAAAATGCCAAATTTGGAAATTGCGGTGAGCCCGGAAGGCACTTCGAAAGTGCCAACTTTGGACTTAAATGCAAGTCAATTCATGCGAAAAAGAATGGCAAAGTCAGGCGAGCAGCCGGAACTGAAATTGACCTTCTCGACAGAATTAAATGTGCCGACTTTGGATTTGAATGCCGCCCGACTGTCAATGAAACGAATATCGGAGGCAAATAAGGGAAAATTTACAACGGCGGAAGAATCGAAAAATGAAACAAAGGAAAAGCAATAAATTTGGATCATAATTTATGCAATATGAAAGAAGTAAAAGAATAAAGAACAATAGGGCATTTAATTTCCATTTGATTTATCTGTTTCCGAGAATCAAAAGCGATGGTCGAGAAAAGAGACTAAGCGATAAGTTTCTCGAGACGAGAGCCGAGTCTCGCCCCCCCCCCCCCCCTTAGCAGACTGCGTCTGGCCACTGACCGGGAATCCTGTGAGAGTCCCGATCCCGCCAGTCTCTACTAATTACCCTTTAACCTTAACCCCCCCCCCCCCCTACGTCCCCTTCACCCCTTAACTTCCCCTCTTTCCCCCGGTCTCTTTTCTCCTCCCCCCCCCCCTTTTTGGTCGTCCGTCGCCGCCTCTCCGTCTCACCTCTCTCCCCCCCACTCATTCAATTTTTTGAATTTTTATTTCGTTGTCTTAATTTTTGACTGACTTTACGCTGGCCCATCAAAACAATTCTCTTTACAGCGATCATTTCGCTTGTCTTTTTAAGATTTTATCGGTATTATCATGTGAAAAGTGCGCAATTCTCTCAGGAGAAAAGCGAGGAAATGTTCGCCAACGATGGAATTAAATTCAGTCGAGGAATTCGCGCAGTTCGCTGTTTTTCTATTTCAAAATAAAATAATAACTGTCATCCTCACGCTCATTTGATCGTTTTTCGCATAATCTTTGCCCAAAATGGCCAATTTGTCGGCCACGCCTTCCCCCGTCGTCCCTTCACATTTCAATGCTTCATCTTCGCTGTTTCCCACTGCCACGGCTTTTCCCTCCCCCGCCGCTTCTTCGCCGAGTTTGGCCACTGCTCCGTTGAATGCCTATTCCGTGGTGAACATTTGCATTTGTGCGCCGATGCTTTTGCTGCAGCTGCTCACTTTGCCCGTACCTTTGGCCATTCTTTCCTCCGTTTTTCTCCCATTCTCCGCTTTTTCTTCAGATTTTCCTTATCTTCCCCAATTACCGTCGCAATGTTTGCTTTCGCATTTTGTTCACAAATGGCGTCACCGACTGTCTTCAGTTGGCCCCGTTGCTCATCTTCGCCGTGCTTAATCTGATCACTGATCAAATTCCCATTTGGTTCCAAATGGTCGTTTTTCATTTTAATTTTGTTTAATTTCAATTTTTTTTAATTGACAATTTTCTTCTTCAGTTTGGCAGCAGCATTGTGCTCAATGCGTGGAACCTTCTCGTCATGCAGCACTTTTTGCTGGCCATCAACCGACTCATTGTGATTTTGCGTGCCCGATACCTTGGCTCGAAATTCATTCCGGACGAGGACACCGAAGCGATGTGTTTCAATGTGAGGGGCATTTGGAAAAAAGCATTCAAATAAATGTTTGGATTCCATACCATTTTTTGTCTCTGATCACTCTGTACTGATCAGTCCCCCTCTGATCACTTTGCTGATCGGACTTTGTCATCCTTTTCCCATCTTCTGATCGCACTGCTGATCCTTCCTTCAGATTGCGCATGTCTTCTGCTGGACGGTGTACTTCGTCATTGTCGGTCTCCACCAAACCAATTTGATGGGTGGGCTTTTCCATTCGGGCACCAGCCAATTCGTCTTCGACATTGCAAAGCCGTGGACTCAGACGATGCGCGAAGTGTTCAAATATTTGACCATCGCAATGCCAATCATTTGCCTGGTCATTTACATGGTGATCATTGCATTTGCCAAACTGGTAAATTGTTTTAATTTAATATGCCTTTTTAAAATTTGTTCAGAGTCGCGCTGGCACCCGCCGGGGCGACGACTTTACCAAAGCCAAAACGACGGCGCCGCTTTTGAACGATTACGAACAGCGACTGCTCATCCAAGTTGGAATTGGTTTCTTAGCACCACCGAATTCAATTTTGGAATGTTTTTTTCAATTGAATTTCCAATCGGTGCTCCGTCCAATTCGCTCTTAACAGTTGCCTCAGGCTATCATTCTGTACGTGGTCATGGCTCTTCTGATCATCGCTTGGAATTCGTTCGAGTCGTGCCCCAACGACATTTGCATCGGCAAAATTTTGGGATTAATTCCCATTTCGCTGTCCCGTTCCAACCACACTTTTTTCATTGAGGTCTTTCGTTCGTTCGTTCGATTCATTTCGGCACTTTTTAGGGCCTTTGGATGGTTTACTGCGGATTGAGCCCAATTCTGTTTTTGACGATGAACAAGTGGATAATTTAATTGCCCAACTAAAAATATTAAATATTTTCTTTTTTAATTTCAGAGAGTTTAGAAACCGATTTTTGAAATTGTACGGATTCAAAAGGGCAATTGTTTTCCCAAGCACCGGACACACAAACATTTCGAAAAGCAACGAAAGCAATGACACGAAGGCGGACAACAAATAAGTTGGACCATAATAACACACAAAACAGAATCAATAAAATAATGGGGGGGGGGGGTTTCAGCAGATGGATTAATTATCGTAATTAATTAATTACCCTTTAGAAATCCAAAGTGACCGAAAAACATGGGCGCAACTCCTGTGACGTAATGATTGGCCGGATCTTTTTTTATAGAAATTCAATATATTATGATATAATAATTGTTCTCAATTTTGAATAGCAATTATAACCAAGTGCATTTGGCCCATTTTGTTAATTAAGGTTTTTATTATGTCATTAAACTAAAATTGGATTAATTAGTAACAAATGATTTTTGATCGTTTCGTTTGCCTTTCTTTCATTTTCCTTTTCATTGTTTGTGGAATTTTCTTCGGTAAGTCTGTTTTTGCTGCTGCTGTTGTTGCGTTTGGGCTTCCCTATTTGCATTTGGCGTTTTGCCTTCCATTTCCCTTTTTGGGGACGAAAGGAGAAGCGCATTTCTGCTCGGGCACGGACAATACTCGGCTTAAATGGATGACAAAAATGCCCTCCTCTCCCAATTGTGCCATCAAATTTCCCTCCCCCTCCAACTGACCGTCTTCCCCCGGCTCTCCCTCATCTCCCGCCTGTCCTTGGTCTCCATCGCTCCCATTCTTTCCATCCTTTCCGGGATCGCCCTTTTCCCCTTCCGGCCCCTTAAAATGAATGTTGATGTCTAAGCCTCAGACTCGGCTGCTTGCCTGCGCGCCGACCCCGCCCTGCGGCCCCTGCGGTCCCGCGTCCCCTTGGTCTCCGACTGCGCCCGGCGGTCCCTTCAGTCCGGGCCTTCCGTGAACGAGCTTTGCGTCCTCTCCTGGTATTCCCTGTTCTCCGACCGTCCCAATGGACCCCGCCTTTCCCTGAGGACCCAACTAAAACAAATATTTGGAAGAGGCAACAATCGGTCGGCCGATTTTACCCCTCCGGGGAATCCGGGCTGTCCATCTCGTCCAGGTACTTAAAAGATCATTAATAACACGGTGAAAATGCGAAGATGAGTCATTACCGCCCGGTTGGCCCTTCCCTCCGCGCATTCCCCGTGGGCCAGGCCGACCCGGCAAACCCAGGGGCCCCGGAGGACCCATTGGACAGTGGAAACATTTTTCCAGCTGCTGGACTTGTGCCAGAACGTCTTCGGCAGAGACACCAGCGACCCCATCCTGAAAATAAAAATAATCGCGTGAATCCATGCCCAATGATTAACAAGGGGGGACCTGTCCTGCTGCGCCGGCTTCGCCTTTCTCTCCGGGTGCCCCGCGGGGGCCTTTCGGCCCGGCGGGACATTTTCGTTCGGCGCAATTGCATTTTGCCATCGGCGATTGTTGCGTGGCACTTCGGTCTGTCCCTTCAGCAGAAGTTGCGCCCCCACTTTCCTTTTGGTCGGCCGCCTTTTCTTTCTTTTCTCCCTCCCCTCCGGCGCTTTTTTCAGCCGAATTTTCCGCTGCGTCTCGTCGCATTCGCCGTTGCCCATTCACTTCGATTACCGTGGCCCAAATTTCATCCGATTGGACCTGACAAATTGGCAGTTATTTTAATGAGCAACCATTAAAATAGAAAGTCACTCTAAATAGCAGCATCTCCTCGGCTAATTCCGTGCGGATTCGGCTCATCTTTTGGTAAAGCATTGGCCCGCCAATGAGACAACTCAAAGTGCAGAAAATGCCCAACGCCGCGCAAATGGCAGCCGCAACTTTTAAACCCATTTAAAATTTGAATTTGAAGACGAGGAATAAGTGACTTTTGATTGGCAATAGCAAAGCCTTTTAAGGGGGGAGGGGGGGGGGGGCACAAAACAAAACCGGATGAATTTGCGCATTTTCGGGGTTTGCGTGGCGGGAGAGAGCGAATGAAACGGTGAAGGACGAATTTTGAATTCCAACCAATCCAAGTGAATTTACAAAGGATGGATGGAAAGGAATGATCTCCGGTTTGGCATCCTTTGCACGTCATATGCAAATTAATTGAAATGAAATGCCCAATTTCGGAGTTTTTAAAATGTAAGAAAAAGACCAATTCTAAAATTTATTAAATTTTAAGTGTATTTTGGATCTCCAATAATATTAAAGGTGAATTGATCATTTTATCAGCATTCATCAAAGTTATGCTTACGTAATTTTTGAGCTTTTTAAATTGCTATCGAATATTAATATTTTTAATCTTTTTCTATTTGAAAATAAGAAGGTTTTTAAATTTACATGTTAATAGAATTTATCTAAAAAATGCTAATATTTGGCTTATTTTAAGGGAATTCGGGTGGATATGCCGAAAGTTTATTTATTATTAAAATTAATTTTTTTTATTTTTCAAGTAAAAATAAATAATTTTTTTTCGTTTTTCATTTAAGAAAAACTAAACATCAAAGCAAAATTTAAAGCTTTTAAGACAAAAATATGAAAATGAACAATTGACAGCAAATGGAAGGAAGAAGAGAAATAGTTAAAATATTTTAAAATAAATAAAAAAAGACCAAAACCATCATTTATTTTATTTAATCAATTTCTTACATGGGCACTTTGCCGAGACGCGATTTTAAGCCAATTTATTCGGACGGAATTCAGAAAAATTGTGAAAGTCACTAACTAAATTCATTATGAAATATTTATTTGCATATATTCATCAAAATTCTCGACCATTTTTAAACATTTGCGTCATCCGAAATTAATAATTCCGTTTGAAATTGGATGATTCGTTGGGTTTCAACATCAAATTTATTTGCCCATTACGATTTTTGAATTTTGTTTTGAAATTTCCTCCAATGTCTTCACGGAATGCGTCACCCGCTTCTCGTTTATTTTCATCTTCAAATAAATTTACAGAGAATTGGAATTTATTCGTCGGATGATTGGCCATTAATTTCGATCGAATTGATGGGAGGAATAATTTAAAAGCATTAAAATATTGGCCAATAAAATGGGCCCCCCACAGAATCCTCCGACAGTTTTCCTCTTCACATTCCGAGCCTTTTTCTGACTCAGAAATGGCCCTTCTTCTCGCCAAATTCGCCCTCGCTTTGTTTTTCATTCTTTCAGAAGTGACAAAAGGGAACGGACAAAATGGTTAATTAATAATAATTAAATAAAATATTTAAATATTCGATTTTGTTTTGTTTAGGATACCATAATCTGATGTATTACCACCCCCAGCAGCAGGTGATCACTGATCACTCACTGATCAGTCGATTTTGTTTTTTACCCATTTGATTTTAATAAAACGTCGTTTTTTAAAAAATTGATCGTTTAGCAAAATGCGCCGCTTCTCAGTTCGCTTCAGCAGTGCCAGCAACAGCTGAACGATTTGCAGCAGCAAATCGCGTCAATGCAAAATCAGAAAACGGTGGGCAAAAACGAAAGTAAAGGGGAAAATGTATGGATTAATATGGCGATTTTGTTCTTTTGGATGATTGGGGGGGGGGGAAATTGTGGGACAAAAACAATGGAAAAGCGTTTGTTTAGCCAACGGCGAATTCGCCCTCGGGCAACGGCACGCAAACGCAGCAGGGGACAGACAGCGCAAAGAATCTTTTGGAGGAAGTGGTGGTGGCGAATTCGAGCACGAAATTCGTAAAAAGCGCATTCACATGAAAAGGGAGACGAAGAAAAAGAAAGGACAGAGAAAAGTTAAAGGAATTGGACAAAACAAATAAATAAAAGCGAAATTCAATTCCATTTTCAAATGCATAAACAAATGTGACACTGTCAGAGAATTAAGACTCAAAATCAAAAAGACCAATCCCCGAGAATTTGCAATTATTTGGCCATCGCCTGCTTTTGCTTTTCCTCCGCCGGCCCCTCAAAAAACATCTGTCCCAATTTGCTTTTGCTTTCGATTCGCCGCTGTCTCTCCTCCTTTTGAGCTTTCTCGTCGGTTGTGTTTGTCTGCTGCTGTGCGAAATGTGAACCTAATGAAAAGAGCAATTAATTAAAGTTTGTCGGTGTTATTGTACATAATTTAGTATTAATTTTCCAACGTGAAAAGGTATTGGCATTGATCGTATTTATAAAAATGTATTAATTTAAATTAATAATCGTTGTGTTTTCCAATGAATGAAAATAATCATTTACATCATATAATAACACGATAATATGTGCTTGTTGCGCGACAATGCGTGACGTTTGGTTGAAAAATAATGCCGTATTCGTATTCAGTTTAATTTTGGGAGGATACGAGAGGTAATAACATAGGGAAAGTGCCGTGTCTCGACATTTGCATTTGTGCCCAAAATCAATTTCAAATTTATATTTTTTTCAATTCGAAAGAAAACATAAATAAGTGGCAGAAAGTGAACAATGAATATTTCTTTTTAAATAAATATTTCGATGCGGATTTTCTGTATAGGCAAAATTTTTCGGCCCAAAGACTTACTAAATAATTTCCAAAAATTTTTGACCCAATATACTCATGAATATGTTTGGTGCAAAATCTATTAACAATTGATTTAAATTGAAGAATTTTTAGACCATAATAATTCTTAAAATATCAAAAAAATTTCCTTTTTTTGACAAATCTTTAAAAGTTTCGCTAAAATTAAAAAAAAAAAGAATTCCGACAGCGAATAAAGGCAAATCCGATCGGCATCATTTATTTTATTTTTTCAATTGCCCGAATCTCATCTTTTCTCATCCCGAGCAACTATAAATCTCAAAATTGGAATAATATCTTTAAAGCATATTAATGCAAGTAAAATTTGAATATGTAGACCTGGGTTCGAAAAAACATGGTACTCAAAATTCAAAAATCAGCGAATTTTTTCGATTTTTATTTTTTTGGACTTAATAGAACAAGTTACCAGTTTTGATCAGTGATCACACACAGTTCAAGAAAGAACGAAAATCACAAATATTTTCATGCGATTAAAAAAAAAGGAAATTAAAAAAATTTCTGAAGGATTTGCCAACCAATTTAATAATATTTTATGTTTTTACCATTGTTTTGTTCTGTTGCGACTGTTTCTCCGCCCCTTTTGTCGTTCCTTTTGACATTTAATAAATTCGGTAGGTTTTCCATTTGATTTTGTTCAATATTTCCATTCGGAGTTGAGATTTCTCTGCTGGCTAAAATCCTTTTTTTATAAAGATAATTTTTTTTTATTTCATTTTGGGTGTATTTCCCCCCCCCCCAAAAAAATATTCTCAAGCAATCTAAAAAAACAGAAATTGTCTTGAAAATTCAAACATTGCGACGGGTGGAAACGAAACGGTCCCTCACAGTCATTTTTCCAATTGTTTATTTTTACCTGCCATTTTCAAAGGCCTTTTTGTGGCGCATTCGAAGCACACTTTGTCAAGTCGACCATTGATCTTTTTACAACTGTAAATCGGCAGATGATTTCATTTTTAATGGATTTCTAAAATCTCCAGCAGCAGAGAAAATCCTAGGATTTTGGCTTGGAGGGGTACCGCTGCCTGGTGAGGACCCTTTTTCACACCAATATTTTTTCTCGGAGTTATTCCACCCTTAACCCCGCCCCATTCGTTTGCCTTGGACCACTCACTTGAAACATTGCCAAACTCCCGTCAATGCTCGACCGATTGCCTCGCGCTGGGCTTCCGTTGGGTGTCCCTTTTCGCAGCTTTGGCACTCATAACGGAGGATTGAGTTGCGCTTGCGACACCTTCCAAGTGGGGATAAAGTCGGCATTATTCGGTCATCACTCTCCCCCCCCCCTCCTTTTCGGCACTCACTTCTCACAAATCCAAGTCCATCCCTTCTCATTTTCTGCCGCCCTTCCGTCCCTTTTCGTATTTTGCGGCTCAATCGTCGCCTTAAAATAACAAAATTGAGGTAATATTTTGTGATTTTACTGACCACCGTCGGCATTTTTGCCATTTTTATTTGTCCTTTAAATTGATCCGTCGCTTCCGCTCCGTTTTTTTGCAGCAAATTGCACACCTTAAAAAGGCAACGAATTGTTCCCCGTAGCCACAATTGTCATTTTCTTTTTTTGGCTTTCTCTCACCAAATTTGTCGCCGTCAATGCCAATTGGACGAGTCTCTCGGACAATTGCACAATTTGCTGTTGCGAAGTCGCCAAAGGCTCATTTTGAGAGGGCAATTGCATCTGAACTTTGGGGTTGGAAAAGGAAATGTTATTAAATTAAATTAAGGGATATCTAAAAAGGAAAAACCTTGTCAAATTGGTCTAAGATTTGTTGGATTTGGTCATTCCGTTGCGAAGAATTCGAGTGTTGCTGGCGGGTCTAAAAATAATAAATGGAATAGCAATGTTTAAGGGGTATTATTTGGAAAAAGCAGTTTTTTGTTATTTTATTAAAACCTGCTCAAAAATCGTTGGCGAACGACGAACGCAAAAAAATTCAGAGTTTGAAAAAGAACGGCGAAAAACCAAAAGTGTCACTTCTTTTGGAAGATATTTTGTGGTAAAAACATTAGCAAATAGGGCCATTTGAAGCTCTTTATTTATTTATTTATTAGTCATTAAAAAAATTCGCTTACTTTTTCAAAAAAGATAAAAAAATGGTTTAAAATCGCAAAACTTGGTCATTTGCTGGAGAAAATCTATGAATTTTAAAAATTTTATACTGGCGCCGGAAAATTATAAAAAATGTGAGTGTAATTTTACAATAATAATTGGTTCACATTTTTAGGCACTAAAAACTGCCAATATGCAATTAGATCGAATAGATTAGATAAAATACGCATATAATGAAAAATTGGAAAAATAAAGATTAAATTTAATGCCCCTCCTACGCAATTGTGTTTTTCCTTCCCACGGAATTGTTCTATAAAAGGGGGACCCAACTCTCACTGCCTTGCCGCTTTTTGTCTCCTTTTTGATGAAATTTCTTAAGAAAATGGGGCTCTTATGCAGTTTAGGGCCCATAAATATTTTTCAATTTTTTTTCTCACTTTCTATGCAAAATACACCAATAGGTATATAGGTTTTTGAAGTCGCTAAACACGAATCCGGCATTCATTTCGACCAATTTCGAACCCCGGACCCGAACTCGAGCAAAAGATCGGAAATCATTGAGTTTCACTTTTCACCAAAAAGCAAATCTATTACCCCCTAAATTGTTTTCAATGATTAAATGGCCGTTCGTTGGCTGTTGCTCGCCTCTCTAATTCAAAATCAGCTGGCTTTTGTCCGTTACTCTGCATTTTTGAAAGTCTTGAATTCACCAGTAGTTGCTGCTGGGTTATAGTGAAATGTGAATTTACGATTTTTTATTCGAGTTCGGGTCCGGGGTTCTGGTGGTAATGGATGCCGGATTCATGATCAACGACCCTGAAAACCTATATAAAAAATAGAAAAAAAATTAGAAATTTTATGGGCCCTAAACTGCATAAGAGCCGAAAATGGTATACTTTTTCAGAAAATTTCCCATTTTTCATTAAAAAAGTTTATTGCCGGTAAAAATTTTGCTATTTTAATAAATTTATTTAATCATTGTCTAAAAATGGCCAATTTTATGTTTTTTGTTGTTTAAAAAGAAAGAAAATATTATTTTAATGGAATTATTTAAAACCGGGACCTGAGAGGACTGCGAATTCCGGGCCTCGTAAACCTATTAAATTGTAACTTTTCAAATTTCGCTTTTATAAAAATTTAAATTTGATGAGCAAATCACAGACTCATGTTACTCGCCGACTTCAGCAGTTTTCTCACTTTTAATCTCAGAATGTAAAAGCTGCCCTTAAAAATTGCTCCTTCTGTTGGAATAAAAATATGACTATTTTTTAAGAAATTTGAGCGATCGAATGAAGACAAAGTGAACTCAAATTAACAGCTACAAATCAAACTACGACCCGTAAAAAGGCAAGAGTTCGTATCGTAACATTCATTTTCGCCTTCCGACGGATGTTTCGCGGGCGTAGTCAACAATGCCAACCAATTGCGTTTGAACAGTAAAAAATCTCGAACAGCTCAAAAGTGGCGGAAGCAAACTGAAACCGTTTCTCATCGTAAATCCGAAAAGCGATCGGCAGAAATCGAATGGTACAAAAGTTTCACCGTCAAATAAATATATTTTGTAAATAAGTTACAAGTTGAGACATGAAAATAAAGCTCTGTTCTCAGTGACTAAAGCATCCATCGCTCATCACTCACTTCACTTCCACCACATTCACTTTTGGCTGTTGTTTGCCCGTCCCGTTCTGTTGCTGTCGTTTCACCGATGCGTCATCGTTCAGTCTCATGAACACATTCGTCACGGGCACCGGCGTACTCCGTTTGATCGGTTGCGGCGTTTTTCCCCTGAGGTGTCTCTGCTGCGGTTGTTGCGTCGTCGGCGCGTTGTCTTGCGAAGTGACGAAACTTTTTTCACCACTTTTCGGCGTTGGCTCTTCCCACAAATTGACCTCAGCGAACTTTCCCTCTTTCAGCTTATCCCATATTTCGGTGTTGTTCGGATTCAATCGATGAACCGGCAAATGGCTGAGACCCGTCAAACGGTCAATTTGTGTGATCGCAATACTTGCCAGTGTCCTATGATTTTGATAGGAAATGCGAAACCATTCTCCGTCCATGGGTTGCAACTGGTGGGAGATAAGTGGAAGCACTCTGAAAAAGGTATTTCCAATATGAACGCGTTTCTTTACCGGGAAATTTTGAAAATTTGGCCTGATTTTGTAAAATTTTTTTGTCCAATTCCATATTTTTAAGGCTTTTGGGTACGCTTTCTTCTCTCTCCCATTCCCTTTTCTCGACCCCACCCCTTCTGCTGATTGTCAGATTTGAATTTACTTGCTGCCCTTTGCAGATGCCATTCGCGTGAAGCGCCTCGTCTGTTCGTCGTAGAACAACCAATACATCTCGTCCCCTTTTGTGTGTGTAAACATCACAATCCCTTCCAATGATTGCTTTTGCTGCTGCGTCGGTTGAATGCCTTTGCTGCTCTCCACCGTTTCAATGGCTTTTCCGAGTTTTACCATTGCATTTGCTATTGGCACCACCGTTGGCGACGGCACTTCTTTTGAAGAAAAGGCGGTCACGGCATTTGGTGTGGGTGTGGGCGCTTGTGAGTGTGAGGCGATGTTGCTGCATTTTTGCAAAAGTTTTTGGTGTCTCATGGAGCTAATTGGCGCACCAAAAGCACCGTCCTTAATGGAAAATAATAATTTTATTCAGAAAAAAAATGTGGAAGGAATTCTTTAACTTAATAATGCGGAATTGTTACTTATAGTACAATAAATTTTAGCTTAATCGGTTCACGGTAAGTTATAAAAGCAGAATAAAAAGACGGTTCCTATAATTTTGAACATACTATAGAATGTCCGATTTCATAGTCATTTTTTAAAATTGAACCGTTAGTCATTTTAAATTAAATCGAATTTAATTAATACTGTCACAAATAAATTAAAAGAATTAGTCGTAATTTTTAAGCAAATCGCCGCACCTGCACTGTGATTTTGCTGAAATGTTCGTGCAATTGGAACTCGCTGCTGCTCCGTCCGTCCTCCTTTTTGCGTGGGCTGTTTTTCGTCTCGCAATTTCCTTCCGTTACTTTTGGCTCTTCCAGCGTTTGTCGTTTGCTTTCCGTGTCGACTCGCATTTTGGCAATTTCAAGCATTTCGGCCACCATCCAAAGCGGCTGCTGTTGGTCAGGCAATGAAGAGAAACGGGCCCTCACTCGGGCCAATAACAGTGAAGAAACGGCGTCAGTCCCTTTGCGCTTCATGTTGCTCCAGGCGGACAACAAATCACCATTCAAGTCGATCAGAACACCAAGTCGGTCCACCTTGAGGGAGCCCATGCGCAAACACGACATTTGGGAGTCATCGATAGGAAAACAGAGTTCGAACTGAATTTACTTGGCAATTTTATACCAAATTAATAAATTTAGACTTTAAATTACACTCATAAGCTACAAAAAGTTATCATTTGCATTGCAATTAATCAGAAAGATCAAATTACCAAATGTTGAGCCATTTTTCCAGTACTTTTAGAAATAAGGCGAACTGAAGGAAATTCGGGCAAGGATTCTTGGGGAAATTGGTCGGAAAGAACATCGGAGTCAACAGAAGTGAACGCCGGGGATTGCCAGGCAATAACATTCAAAGCCAACCGAACGGGGTAATTAAAGCAATCGACATCACTGAAAGGGAAATTGGAGAAATGTCTAATTGGAAAATTAACATCAAAGAGAAGCCGACGGTGTCGCCCACATTTGCCCTCCAGCAGCCGTCGTTGCGACCTTCGGTTTTTAAAATTCGACCAAAAGCGAATTTTCCATCGCGTAAGCACAGAATGAAACCCATTCCATTTCTTTCGTCCTCAGATTCAATGACCAAATCGAGCAGAATGCCCCATTCTTTGGAAGCGCCGAGGGAAACGGACAGAACGGAGGGGGCCAATGGGTCAACATTGACCTGAAAATAAACAATTGAAGGACTTTTTAAAATTAAATTTGATATTGCAGGGAATGAGTTTTCAGCATGAAATCGGCCGTTTCAATTGGCGAAGTTTCGATATAATCAGTAATTTCGCATCCACTCCATGGCTATTGATTGTTGAAAAATTCATTTTTGACATCCAATCCGTAAATAAATTTAATTTTTAATTCATTTTTAAATTACTAAAAAGGAAGGATATTAAAAAGCTTTTTAAATTTATCTATTTGAGGAGGCATTTTCATTGTGTATCGAAATGTCGCAAATGGAAACGGGTTGCCCTCTTGAAATCCTAACATGTTACACAAAAACTGATTTATAAACAAATCATACCCTGTGAAAATGCTCCACTGCATCGAGTGTCCATTGCGGCGGTTTTATGCTCGGCCCGGGCCCTTGGCAATCCCTGAAAAGTGGCATACATTTTTTTAATAAATAAATTTATATAATACAATGTCAAAAAAGCAAAACACTGCTCCCCCGGACGGATGTTCAATTCGGCCAGTCGTTCTTCGCTGAAATTAATTTTGCCTGGCGCTTCCAACCGAGGCGAAACGAAATTGAAGTGCATTTTGTCATTAAAAGAAGTTGGTGAAGTGACACGCCAAGTGCAGCCAAAACATTTGAAGTTGGGGACAAAGAAAATGGGAAGGCAAAGCTAAAAACAGAAGGGAATTATCAATGGGTAGCAGAATAATTTCAACAGCATTAGAAACATTTTATGGCAGACCCAATCCGTCGGATCATTTGCCATGTTGTGCCGTGGTTCACCTGAATGCGATCCCCGCGTGTTCCGCCACTCCCCGCGTCCCTCCGTGGCATAATCCGTGTCGGCAACCGTTCCTCCGCTACCTCCCAATTTCGCCTCGTGCCTTTTACCAAGTCGAACCGGTACCATTTGCCAATTTGCACACCGGGAAACACCATCCTCACTTCAATGGCGTTTAAGTCGTTCTCATAAACCATCAGACAAGTCCCATTTTCTTCGTCAACGCCGACGCAAATTGCGAAACGCCTTAAGCGATTGGGCATTTCCTTAAACATTTATTACTAAAAAGAAAAAGCAAATGTATAATATAAACAGCGAAATTGTCAATCATGTATCGTTTTAAAATACAATAGCATTTTTGAAATTTATGAGTTTAAACAAAACATTGCAACGAAGGAAAATAGGATTTTAGATCAGATGGAAGTCTAAGTATAAAAATGGGATGTGTCAGAATGATATGGCAGATCATCATCATCAGTAAGTATAAGCGAAATTCATTCAAAGGGATCCGGCCTTTCAGCAGAATTTTTTATAATGAAATGCTAACCGGGAGTACCGGTTTTTTGGTTTTGGTTGGACTAAACGAGCGTAAACACTCCTATTGAAATTTTATTCAAAATTCACTGAAAAACCGTAAATAAAATTGTAAAGCATGTCAAACCATCAAAAATTCGTCTAACTTTTTCTCGGCAGCGGTCAACGCTTGTTTTGACTTAGCGACGCAAAGTGACACCCGCGTAGAAACAGACACTAAATTTTTATTGAATCGTAAGTTATTTTGTCAACAAAAATTTTAACCGTAATTCTTTAAAAAATAATGAAAATTAAAAAAAATAACCCTCAATTCCAACATAATACGATTTTTATTTAACACACTAAATGGCGTGGATCACTCCCGGAATCCAAGCCAAACAACAAAGCAAAATGTTGATGCAAAAATGGATGGTGCACCCTTGGCGCATTAAGACGGCGATTGGCTACAAATGGAAACTTCAAAAAACTTTTACCCCATTAAAAAACATACTGGAAAAATGAAGCACAAAATAAGGAGAAGACAATCGCACATACACTGGCACATTTGTATTGTTGAGATGTGATAAAAATGATCAACAATTCGCAAAAGGATTTGGCTGGCTTAAAAATTTGGTAAGTATTTTGGGCAATATCTGTTACAAATTGCTTCAAATTTTATCACGATCTGCACCGCCGTAACTCAAAGTTTTTTGAAAAAAGCGCGCCGCAAAAAAATGCAGAGACTCATTGTCATTAAAATTGAACTAATTAACATGAACATTATGCACAGATATCTTCAATCATTTCTAATTTGAAAAGACCATACAAAACGGGCAAAGGGGTTGTGTATTAATTTAAATAAAAAATACATAGGTAGTTTATTTTCATAAAATAAGCCAATTTATTTTATCGTTATTCGTTTCCGAGATAAATACAAAAATTTAAAAATTTAGGTCTATGAAAAAAGTAAGAAAAGCGTGTGCCGACAAAATCCCTACATGACAAAATCCCTACTCAGCAAAAATTGACAAAATCCCTACTCAGCCAAAAATGACAAAATCCCTACTGACAAAATCCCTACATGACAAAATCCCTACCCAGCAAAAAATGACAAAATCCCTACTAACCTTGAAAATGACAAAATCCCTACCCGATAAAATCCCTACTCAGATAAAATGACAAGTTTCAAAACTTGCCAGCTCTGATAGTCTTGCACGGGAGCAACATATTTTTTATCTTAAGATTTGTTTTATGATTCATTACGTATTTAGAGCAAGAGTCATTTCTTGAAATCAATTGCCGTGAACACCTTGAAAAGAATCTAAATTTGAGGAAACGGCCACGCATTGCAGACAGGACTATTAGGCCCTGACGAACACAATCATTGCGCTGTTTTGGCACAACAGTCAGCAGAGACGGGAAGAGCGCAGATCAAACAGGCCATCAAAGACAACCCACAAATGAAACCATCCCAAACGCGAGCACAAGTCAGAGCAGGAACTGCCGATGAAACCTTTGACCAGATGGGCACCAATGACGCATTAATGGGAATGATGAGGAAGCGGAAGAGGAAAGGAAGAATGTCCACCGGACTTTCAGGTACCTTTTAAAAATTTCACACGAATTTTGGTTGGTTTTTCTTTTTAGGAAAGTTTTGACATTGGCACTTCTGCCACAGGTCTTCAAATACAATGCGTATGTTTTAAACCAAGCAGCAATGATTAAAAACATCAAAAAATTTTAGGTAGTCGCCTCCTCACATCACTGGGTGCGTTCTTGGCCGCGTTCATCAAGGACATTGACAAACAGTGTGATATTGCACAAGCAATATGCCTACGCAAAATCAGAAGTCGTCGGCTTCGTTGGTGGTCTCCATGTTAGGAACAATGAAAGCGATGTCGATTCGGAAGATGATTAAGCAAATTGATAAGATTGATGCGCCTTTTTAATATTAAACCCTATTTTTTCCATCACATTATCCCGTTGTTACTGCTTTTTTCACTTTTTTTTTGGTTTAAAAATATATTCGAAAAAAAGAACTTTTTTAACTGTCGGTGTTTTTGGTAGGGATTTTGTCATTTTCAAGGTTAGTAGGGATTTTGTCATTTTTTGCTGGGTAGGGATTTTGTCAGTAGGGATTTTGTCATTTTTGGCTGAGTAGGGATTTTGTCAATTTTTGCTGAGTAGGGATTTTGTCATGTAGGGATTTTGTCAGCGCGCCAAGAAAAGTCCAAAAATATTTAAATAAAAGTAACCCAACTTTTTTCTCAACAAAAAAGAAAGTGTTTTGGAATTCCCAGCCCGGTGCTGTGTCGATGTGCAAAAAGTCCGAGTGTGGGCGAAGTGCAAAAAGTCCGAATGAGTGGTGATCAGAAGGGGCGGGTCATTTCAGTACCGAATAATGATTTTAATTAATTAATAATATAACTATTTTAATTTATTAATTTTATTTGCTGGTCCTAATTATAATTTAGATTTATATTTAATATTTCCCAAACAAATTACATTTTTGTGAGAGAAATACAGTGCCCCAAAAATTTCTTGACTCAAACCTGAAAAACTATCTTATAGTTCATTTAAAAACTTGAAATAATTCATGCTTACATAACTTTTGTTGCTGATCAAAAAAGTCTCTTACACCAACTTGATCAGATCACTCCTTCCTAGTGACCGGGACACCCAAAATACACTGAAAATTGGGGAAATTTTTCGAAATCCCTAGGGGGCTGGGAAATTTTTTCTAGAGAAAATGGGCAAGCCCACTGGAAAGAGCACAAAATTTGCTACCGAATTGGGTTTGGGATGGTGGTTCTACGATTTGTATATAGAAAGTTATACTTGGTTGAATAATTGATCACCACAAAAATGATCAATTTTTGATCAGTGCCATAACTTTTCGTAGAAGCATCTAAATTAAACAATCTTGGTATCTTTTGATAGCCCTAAGTGTCCTCTATTTGCTTTTAAGATTTCAAAAAATTTGGTTCTGTTTCAAAAAAATTGTGGCTTGTAAATTTCAAAAATTGATTTGGTAAACTTTTTTGGGCAGAATTTTTTTTGAAACTCAACCAAATTTTCTGAAATTTTAAAGGAAAATAAAGGACACTTAGGGCTATCAAATGATATCAAAAATATTTAATTAGGATGCTTCTTAAAAAAGTTACGGTGCCTTAAATTTGTCAAATTATTCTATGGTCGTGTCTTTTTTTTGTGGTAGTGTAAACTTAAATAGAGCCAAATATATTTCTTATTATTAGCTTATTATTCAATTATAAATTTAAATAATTAATTTTTTTTTTTAAAAATTGATTTTTTTTTTAAAAATAAAAAAATAAATTTTTAATAATCATTCGAATAACTCTTCCGTACTGAAATGACCCGCCCCTTCCGATCACCACTCATTCGGACTTTTTGCACTTCGCCCACACTCGGACTTTTTGCACTTCGCCACACTCGGACTTTTTGCACTTCGACTCACCACGTCCCAGCCCTATTAATCACATATTAGGCCCTTTTGGTGAGAAAATAATGTAAAAATTGGCGTATTTAATGCGTGCAGCTGTGTTTTTCAAGAACTGTTCTTCATCTACCTCCATATAACAATAAATATATTTTCTGCTGGCCACCTTTTTCGTCCTTTCTTTACGGACGGTCAAAATTAATTATCGCGGCGAGAACGGCGGTGAAAGGAAAGGGGGGGGGGGCGGCAACGGAGGTCGAAGGAAATGGCAAGCAGCAGAGATGGGTTAGGGGGGGGGAGGAAGCCCCACCGGCGGACGGGGGGAGGGCACCCCCCGCCGGTGCCATTTCTTCATTTCTTTCCATGCCATCTTTTGCTTCGATGAGAGAAAACCGACGCCATTGCCAAAGTGGTCAAATAAATAGAAAGAAAGGACACTTTATTTTGTATATTAATCAGCGTATTTACCAATTTCGTTCTTTCCATCCGTGTGTTCAAATCCACTTTTCATTTTATGTTAACAAATTAAACCATTTTGTGTTGGTTATTGGGGGAGAAGACTGCTTGGTTTCGCTGAGAAATGTACGGAAAATTTTTAGTGTGAAAATTCTTCACTTTTACCTCAGTGTTAAATAAAAAAAATCATTCACTAAAATGTAAATATGTAATATTTTATTCCCCATTTTCGTGCCATTTTCTGTCTTTTTTGGTCTCCTAATTTGTAAATGCTTCTTTATTTTTTATAAAGCCAGCCCGACAACAGCGACAACAACAGCAATGGCCCAACTGCCACCACAGGACGTCGCAACAATGCCCAGCCAGAAGGTCGTCTTCAACGCCCCGTTCGACAACAAGGCCACCTACTACATGCGGGTGCGTTTGGCGTGGTGCACGTGGCATGCGGAATAACCCCCCTCCCCTTTTTTCAGGTGTTCAACACGGGCTCCAAGCGCATCGGCTACGCCTTCAACACCACCAAACCGAAGCGCATCAACATGAACCCGCCGAACGGAGTGCTCGGCCCAAAGGAGTCCGTCAACGTGGCCATCTCCTGCGACGCCTTCGACCCCGGCAGCGAGGACACGAAGGGCGAGCGTGTGGCCGTGGAGTGGACCAACACGCCGGACCCAGCCGCCACCGCGTTCAAGCTCGAGTGGTTCCAGGGAGACGGGATGGTGCGCCGCAAGAACTTGCCGATCGAGTACAACGTCTGATGGAAGGATGCTTCGTCACCTCAACATGGACATGATAGGATCCCATCCCACCGTCCCAAAATTGTCATTTTGTCTCCATCATGTAAATTGTTGTATCTGTATGTAAATTTCTGTGATCATCACTTCAAATGAATGTATAATTTAATTGTTGCCTATGTAATTGTATTGTTGTTGTGCATAATAAATGCTCATCTGAGCTTCAATTGAAATGCTTTTGTAGGAAGGGGGGGGGGAGGGTGGTAAAATTTGGCGTCTGTTTGGTCGGAGGTTAGCTCGCGTAAAATTCGGTCTGCTTATCCCTTGTAAATTCAGGTCAAAATTATGTTGGATTTTTTCCATGAGTTTTAGACATAAAAATGGTCCCGCCTATAAGTCTATCAGTCACACATTTCATTAGGAATTCGAATGTTAGCCGCCCAAATTTGGAGATAAACTGAAATGAAATTCAGACGAGATGAGCTTGCAAAATTCACAAATAAGGAACAGAACACGTTCAAAAAATCACAAATAAGAATTAAGAAACAAGATTCGTTAAAGGGAAAACGTTTCTAATTTTTTCCTTCTTTTTCTTGACCCCCCCCCCCCCCTCGCCTCGTGCGATCGGCGATATGGGAGCCGGAAAATCCGACACCGCTGGAAAATCCGACACAAGCAGAAGATCCGGCACTGGAAAATCCGACACCAACCTTAAAATATTTAAATCAAGATTTTAGATTGGTTGAGTTAATATCTGCCTAGGCTTAGCAAGTTCTTGAATTGAATTTACCGAGAATTGTTTTTTTGTGTCTTTTTTCATGAATGATTGATCAACTTCGGTTGACTGTGGAGGATTAGGTCCAGGTAAATAAATATCCCTCATCCACATGTTAAAAATTGTTTCGCTCTATTTACATTCTCTTTTCCCAATGATCACAGAGATTATTTTAATTATTTTTGAGAGTTAAACATTGGAAAATTATGGGACGGATGGAGGGGGGGGGGGAACTCTGTTCAGAGTACATAAAAACGGGGAACAATGAACTCCTTCTGTTTGTGTATTAATTGTGTGACCTTCCTCGCCGTTCTTTTCGTCCGCCATTTCCGTTTTGTTATAGACAACCGAACGGATGGGCAAAATCGGCCTGGTCGTGGACGTACGCCTCGTTGCTGACAATGGGAAAAGGAGAAATGACGGCACAAGAAATAAGGTATTAGAGACCGGATGGGGCCCGGGTCTCGTCCCAAAAATTGGGACCGGGAGTCCCGGGCCCGGGATCCCGTCCTGGTCATTTTCCACCTGCCCGGGTCCCGGCCATTTCAAAATTCGGTCTCTGTGAAATATTTCAGTCAATCTCATAAACTCAGTGTTCGCTGGCTGTTCACCTCATCCCGGCGCCTTTCCCTTGCGTTGGTTTCTGCCGCGGTGAATGCCTGTGCCGGAGTGTGTGCCAATAATTAAAATCCGTTCTCCCCCTCCCCCACCGATTAACGCACCACAGCGCGCACAACACACCGCAGCGCGCACAACACACCACAGCGCGCACAACACACCACAACGCGCACAACACACCACAACGCGCACAACGCACCACAACGCGCACAACGCACCACAGTGACAAGCTATTGGCACACGCAAAATGACCACTCAATTCAATTTATTTCGGAACACAGATGGAAATAAAGTGATAATACACAGCAAATGATATATGCATACAAATGTACAATACATCAATAAATACAGATCACGATTATGAGACATCTTCTTTATCTTTGCATCTTCTGACAGGTCGCTCGCTCTTCAGGTTTCGTCCATCCATCAGCCGGTCGTTGTTGCTAATTATCGCGGCGAGAACGGCGGTGAAAGGAAAGGGGGGGGGGCAACGGAGGTCGAAGGAAATGGCAAGCAGCAGAGATGGGTTAAGGGGGGGGGAGGAAGCCCCACCGGCGGACGGGGGGAGGGCACCCCCCGCCGGTGCCATTTCTTCATTTCTTTCCATGCCATCTTTTGCTTCGATGAGAGAAAACCGACGCCATTGCCAAAGTGGTCAAATAAATGGAAAGAAAGGACACTTTATTTTAATATATCTATCATTAGGGCTTCTTTTTTTAGGCACAAAAATCGCGAAATAGGCACCTAAAAAGGCATAAAAAATCGCAAAATAGGCATTAAATAGGCAAATAAAATTTTCGTATTACCCAATTTCCTTCTTTCCCTAAGTTTGTTCAAACCCAGTGATATAATGATAAATTGATAAAATACTGAAGAATTAAGTTTTCATTTATAATAAATAATAAAATGCACTATTTATTAATTTGTGCCGTTTTTCATTTTCCTTCCCCATTTTCGTGCCATTTTCTGTCTTTTTTGGTCTCCTAATTTGTAAATGCTTCTTTATTTTTTATGAAAGAATAATCTGCTAAAAGTGGCAACATGCATATTTATGTCCATTGGATATGCATGTGAAGAATGAGTGAGTGAGTGTTTCCTTCTCCCCCCCCCCTTTTTATTCTCATTTCCGTGTCTTGGACCAAAAGGGTCATTTTAAAAAAACATATTTTTAAAAAATAAATCATAATTTTACTTTACCATTAAATAATTTAAATGCGCATTTTGCATTTGATTTTGCTTTAATTTGTGAAATTTAATATTCCACAAATTGAATTTTGTTCTGATTTCCGTTGCCAGGGACACTTTTATTACCCGCCCTTTTAGCATAACACAAACAAATGAATGGGCACAATTCCCACCACCCATCCGTGGAAAGTTGCGACGGAGTGAAAGGGTCACTTCATCACTCATTGCCAAAAATGTGCCCGCGGGGGAGGGCGGGGGGGGGAATCCACGGGTGTCCATTTGTCCCCCAATTGCTGTCCATTTGTCCCCCAATTGCTTTCCATTAGTCATCAATTGTTGTTAATTTGTCCTCAAATGTTGTTTGTTCATTTGTCCCCAATTGTTGTCCATTTGTCCTCAATTGTTGTCCATTTGTCCCCCAATTGCTGTCCATTTGTCCCCCAATTGCTTTCCATTTGTCCCCAATTGTTGTGTCCATTTCTCCCTTGTCCATTTGTCCACAGTTGTTGTCCATTTGTCCCCAATTATTGTTCATTTGTCCCTAATTTGTAAGTGTTGTTCATTTGTCCTCATTTGTTGTCCATTCCAAACCATTTTAGATAGAAATACCACGAATGCTAATATTTTAATCAATTCAAATAAAAATGTTAATTTTACTACCATTTTTCGCTTTTTTACTCGTATTTATTAAGAATGGTTCCGCCACTAATAATAAGGTAAATTTTGATTAAATTTTTGGTGAAAATTTTTTTAAGAAAATACGGAATTTATTTGAACCAAATTGTGACGGTGTATTTAATGTGTCGGAAATCGCTTTCATTAGTCCGATCGAACTTTTCCAAAAGGTCACCATAAATATCGAAATTTATTCAGGTGAGTTTGACAGATAAATTATAATTTTTTTAAATATTTAGAGACTAATTTCTCCGGCGAATGTTTTTTTGAAGCAAATTTGGAATTTCGGCATTCATTGAATTTGTTGAAAACCTTTCAATTGGGCACATTTTGTAAAAAAAAATTATTTGATTAAAAAGTCAAATTTATTTTTAGCGATTGGCAGGAAAATTTTAAGGGCGGCGAAGCGAATTCGGGTGGAATTCGAATGTTGGCGATTTTTTTGCGCCTGGTTTGTATCGGCTTTCCCTGCCGGTGAGTGACACAAAAGAAATGCCGCCGGCTGATTATTTTTAATAATTAACTAATTCATTTCATTTAGTCCACCTTTATTACTTCGTCTTCCGAATGGATTCAAATAAATCCCCCAAATTTGGCCATACAAATTCATCTTCCGGCTGTTTCGGCCCTTTTCCCATTTTGCCAAAATGCCCTTTCCATCAGTTGGACTTTGCCCAATTGTCCAAAAATTAATGAGTTGCTTGACTTTCGCTTGCGGTTATTAGCACCGTTTAACGAGCTCAATGAAGACGAACATATGCTCTATTTGGAAGTATTTATTGTATAACTCTTTTTTAAAAATTTCTTCATTGTTTTAGGAATTTTTGTTAGCCGTGCCAAATTCGGAGGACACTTTTCTGCAAAAAACATTCATTGGCCTTCACCAAAGGAATATCCCGACAAATTTTCTACGAATTCCGTGCACAAAAGTTTGAAATCTCCTCACTGAGCCCATTCTTTCGTCTGTTTTTGCCAGTTCGACATCATTCACGAGCAGTTCTGCTTCGAGTTGGTCTCCGTGTCCAAGCAGTCGCAGCAGCATCAGTCGTGGGACACAAAATGCATTCGGACAGAGGCGCAAACGGCGAATGGTAAGCGAATATCCATCGCATAATGAATCCGACGGACATTTTCATACTGAGACAAATACAAAAAGTGCAAGTGACCAAAAAAGCAAAATAAATTATTTTAATAACAATATTATATTATTTAATTTATATTAAATTTAATATTACAATATATAAAATTGTCATAAGATATAAAATTATGTTCATAAATGATGGTATAAATTTAAAAAATATTTAATTGAAATTTTTATGAATGAATGATTTATAGTTTTATCATATTAATTTACTTTTCTGTTTATGTGATTATGTATTATTTAAATTTTAATTATTAATTAATATTATTATTAAATTAAATTAAATTATTATTTTGCTTTATTTGATGATCACTTGCACTTTTTCGTTCTTCGTCTCACAAATCAGCACCGACCCTTTTTCCCTTTTTCCTTCGCTTTTCCATTCTTTTTTGGCCCTTCAAATAATTCTGTGCGTTTTCGCCGGTCCCTTAATTA